>SKCR01018895.1:0-71820 GCA_019454045.1 Zanthoxylum bungeanum
TTCCAAGGCAAAAGGCTTGAGGGAGGAAGGATTTTAGGACAAGGTCTCTGGGAGGCCAGAATTGATCATATAGGCTGGTGGTGGTACGGCACGGTAGGTAATTGGGTAAGGGGTTTCTGTGTGTGTCAGGCTGTTCTGTCTCTGGGTCAGGTATTTTCTTGGAGTCTATCAGGTCTTGGATTTCATGCCGGAGTCGGGCGCAATTGTCAGTGTCATGGCCCTTTTGTGGTGAAGTGACAGTAAAGGCTTAGGTTATAATGTGATGGTAGGGGATTGGGCAATGGTTTGGCTTCCAAGGGTTTTAAGAGCCCTTGCCTCTTCAGTTTCTCTAGCACCTTGGAAGGGCCTTCCCAAGTTGGAAAACTGTCGGTTCCGGATAGCAGCAATCTCAGCAGAAACAGGCTTTGCTCCCGATGTTCCCCTAATGGGCCTCCTGTTCAGACCATAGAATTTTCTATTCTCGGCCTCTTCTTCCTCAATATCCATGACAGTTTCCCTCAACTGCCGAAAGTCTGCAATCATGGAGGTCATCCTCCTCAACTTGCTGTAAATGGAGGGCCTGGTGCCCTTGATAATCATCTTAATCTGATCCTTCTCTGAGGGCCTAGTCTGCATTTTCAATAACTGACCCCTCCACCGGTCCACATACTCCTTAAAACTCTCATCCGCTTTCTGCTTAACATTCTCCAGATCACGGAGTGATATATCGATCTCTAAGTCAGTGACATACTTCTTCAGGAAAGCATCAGCCAACTCCCTCCAATCTTCCTTCACTTTCATCTCCAAACTGTGGTACCACACCACGGGAGCTCTCTCGAGCGACATTCCAAACATTTTCTGCACTTGGCGCTGAGATAGGCCAACTGAACTCATGACTGATACAAACTGTCGGAGATGCACCCTTGGATCCCCATTCCCTTTAAACTTAGCCATATCAGGCATCTTAAACTGTGCTGGGAACTGTTCCTCGAAAGTCAGTGTGTCATAATCCAGCAGATCCTCATTCTTACCCCTCATCTTGCGGGTAACCGACTCAACCTGATCCCGAAGTTTCTGTAACTCTGTCTGAGACCCAGATACTCTGCCTGCTGCATACTCTGCCATATCATCATCAAAAGTGGGGGTATCATCCCCCAATCTGTTCGGAGATTCCTCTTGCCTCATATCCCCAGAATTAACCTCGGCACGAGACCCAGCTATACCAGCCATAACAGTAGTCAAAGCCTGCAACTGTTCAGTGATCTTGGCGAGACCGTTCTCTAACTGATCCATACGGGACACCTCATTATCAGATTCACTCATACTTGTTCTTTTAGTGAGTCTTGTCTCTTATCTAACCCAAACGGTATCTATGATGTCTTTTTGAGACATAGATGGTGTTAACATGATATATGTATGTATGAGGTGCATGAGATGCATGTACATATATATAACATACTAAATCAATTATAACTCTCAAACAAATCGGCCGTTATCATTTTAGAATCTTTCAGGCTAATTGTCATAGGAGTGAACCCATCCCAGTTTAAATGGCCCAATGAGTTCACATCTCATGACAAAGTGCCCGACTAAATCCAAATGGTAACGTTCCGAACACAATCACAAAGTGGCCCATCAATCGCTTAGAAGCCTTTGGCCCAATAGTCATGAAATACGTTCTTGTCCCAATTTAAATGGCCCAACAAGCCCATATCCCATGACAAATGGTCCAAATGGATCCAAACAACGATGTTCCCAAACACAAGCATAGAAGAAAGATGATGCAAACATGACATAATAATTTCTACATAATAGGCCATCAACATTTCAGAAGCTTTGGGCCTAATAGTCATAAGGTACGAACTCGCCCCAGTTTAAATGGCCCAGCAAGTCCGCATTTCTGACAATAGTCCAACTGCATCCAAACGAGGATGGTCCACAAGCACATATTCAAGGAAATAATTGTTACTTTAGCCAACCCGGTCTATGGGTGGGTTAGCAAGAGTATAGACAAGGCTCTCACCGGCGAAGGATGGCCCACAACTAGGTCTCCCCACTCAAGGGTTCGAGGCAACCAAGTGAGCGCACCCTTTTTTTTACACTAAGGTACGTGCCAGTGAGCTATGGTGTGTGACGGACTGTCAAATGGATTTCCCGTTGTAGATTCCCAGAGGGAAGGTGGAGCGAGGCTCACTTAAATACCCAAGCCTCTTAGGCTCTTATCGCTTGGTGTCAGAAATAACAACGAGTCCTCCAAATTAGTCCATCACAATAGGCTACGAGTAGATGGCTATCTAGGTGCCTTCACGACTTTTCCTTCTAGAAAGGTAGTGAATGAAGGAAGACACCAAACCATTACCTAGCGTCAAAATGCCTTGATTAAACCCTCGCTTTATCCACTATAGACACGGTCAATTAAAACATAAATCCAAACATCACAAGACAATATTTCGGGGCCGATTCTCTATCCCCAGTGGAGTCGCCAGACTGTGGGAACACAGAAACTGGACGACGCATGCTGTCCCGGGCTCACGGCCTGGTCGGGAGTACGGAATAGCCACGGGGGACTAAACCGGAGAGAATAATGGACGCCACCCGGTGTGAACCGGGACAAAGATTTAAGGCCGCACTCACCCCTCGCAAGGGAAGACCTCAAACCGTTGGGTTCGGAATAGTCCCTTACTTATGCCACTTGAAATGAAAGGATTTATATGATAATTTAATCAGGATTAAGTAACACTTATTTCTAAGAATATCATGCTCTAATCCATATACATACATCAACAAGTTCATCTAAATTTATATGTAACGCATATTCGAAATTGCATTACAGCCTATTTGCATGTAATCTATGTCTCAATTTGCATACATAAGTGTAGACAACAGAAACTGGGCGACGCCGTCCTAGGCTCGCGGCCTAGCTGAGAAATATGAAATAACATGGAGTCGCCACCCGGTGTGAACCGGGACAAAGATTTAAGGCCGCACTCACCCCTAGCAAGGGAAGACCTCAAACCGTTGGGTTCGGAATGGTCCCTTACTTATGTCACTTGTAATGAATGGATTTGTATAATTTTAACCAAGTCTACTCAACATACATGCCTAAATCTAAGTTCACATGCTTGAAAGTAAAAACAACATTACAACAATCTAATCATGCTTCAAATACAAATTTGAGTGAAATGAAACATGTGAGTCTTTTAAGTGGTACGGGGCGTTGTATCCCGAGTGCAAACCATACTACCATCCATTCGGATTCGGCTATGGAATTATGTCCGGGTTTCCATCCAATATACCACAAAAAGAATACATATTCATTCACTCAAAACCATATCACGTACTAATTAATGACATTCATGCGACAGAAAAAAAACAATTACATCCAATCCTACCTTATAATTTATGTAACCTAAATAATTAACATGTTAAATTAACTATTCATGCTAGCATTATTAAACACATATTCTAAGTCAATATTTCATGTAAACTAATCCTAAATAACATGCTTAAATAGCCATTTAAATTAAACATACTTCCTACGTCATTACTCCATGTAAACTAATAACATGCTCAAACAACCATTCTAAATCATTATTTCATGTGAATTAATCCTAAATGACACGCCAAGCTAATCATTCATGCTAAACAAATAAAAATACATTTCCTAAATCATTATCTCATGCAAATAAATTTAATACAACATACTAAACTAATTAAACACATTAAACACATTTTAAACCATTATTTCATGTGAGCCAATTCAACAACATGCCAAGTTAACTACTCATGTTAAAATGCCATAAAATATATTTTTAAATCATTATTTAATGTGAGAAAATTCTGTGATATAAACCCTCAGGTCTAACCTTTTTTGTCGTTGCTCGGAGGCGCGTTACACGGCCGTCGGAAGGATAAGTCACCACGATTCCACCGATTCACTGTTTTGACGTTTTGCTCACTGTTTTGCCATTTCGTTCGCTATTTTGAGTTCGTTTCACTGCGATTTAATTCTCCACACTTGGCTCACTGGTTGGCAGTGTATTATGGGATGTTTGGTGAATCTGAGGGGTATTGGACTCCCGTTTGGTCGGTTTCTCGAAGACTTTCAAGTGCAGTTTTTTTATTCACTGTTTTGGCAAATTGGGGACTGTTTGGGGTGTGTTTGAGCTGCTGTTTGGGCGTGATTAAAGAGGGTGATTTGAGGGCTGCGTGCACTGGTTGAGGGGCTAAAATGGGGTGGTTTAGACGCAAGTTTCAGGGGTTATGTGGAGCAGTGGCTGGCGGGATGTGTAAATGGGACTGTTTGGGCGTGAAATAAGGCTGGAATAGGGCTGTTTTGCTGCTGGATTGGCGTGAGGTGTAGGGCTATAATGGAGTCAGTATATGCGTGGAAATGAGGCTGAATGAGGAGGCTATTTGGCGTGGAAATGAGGGCTGCAGTGGGGGGAAGAATGTGCGTGTTTCAGGTCTTAAACGAGGCAGTGAATGGCTTGGAGATGAGGGTTGTATGGGCGTGACTTGTAAGGGAAGTGAGGGGGTGTTTTGATCTCCAAATGCTTAAGTGTTTGATCAATGTATGCTTGTTATCTCTTGATATGTGTTAGGGGTTTCAAGGTGGAAAATTATGGTTTATATAGGCAAATGGTGTAGTGGAGGTGTAAGTGTGAATGAGTGAGGTATGGGTGTGAATGAGTGAGGTATGGGCTTGAATGAGTGAGGTATGGGCTTGAATGAGTGAGGTGTGGGTGTGAATGAGTGAGGTATGGGTTTGAATGAGTGAAGTATGGGTGAGGTATGGGTTTGAATGAGTGAAGTATGGGTGAGGTATGGGTATTGAATGAGTGAAGTGTTATTTATTTAATATTTTGTTAAAGTGAGGTGGTGGAATGGTTAAAGTAAGTTTGGTATATGGGTAAATCATGTTGGAATAGTGTAAGGAGGGGTAATTTTAGTGTTATGGTCGTGGGCCTAATGGAGGGTGGGCTTGGTGTTTGATTTATTTTGGTTTTATGGGCTTTGGATGTGGGTTTGGGTGCTTAGGTGGCTTTAGAATGGTTTGGGGTGATTTCGGGTTAAGAGATACGTTTAAAAAATGAACTTTCAACAAGCGAACTCCGAGCGAACTTAAACAAAACATGTCAATTCTTGACTTTGCCTTTCCGACAACCGTTTTCCGCGACTCCTACGACCTAAATGTGGTGCATCCATACGAGACTCCTCATCGGGTTTCACATGCAAAAATGCAATGTCTACAATAAGGTTTATCATACGGCAAGCATACAAGTTAATGAATGCATTGGTTGACACAGAAGCGCAAACAAATATCATTCTTATTAGCATGCATATTAAGAAAAGATATTTAAGCGCATAACAGAAATAGACAAATAAAGAGGTAATACAAATACATAACGTAAAAGAAAAGAACTATGTGCTAAGATGGATATGTCGTAATATGATGCAAGAGGATCTGTTTACCGTGGGCGTTCGTGCAGTGTTCGTAGACGCGTTTGAACGGTAAATAGAAGGTTCTTGTTCGAGTAGCGTTCGTAAACGCGTTCGAACGGAAATGAAACAGAATACTCACGTTCGTATGGCATTTGTGAACGCGTTCGAACGGAAATGAAACAGAATGCTCACGTTCGTATGGCATTCGTGAACGTGTTCGAACAGAGATGAGACCTGATGCATGATAAGGCAAAAATGCATGCGTATTCGAGTTGCGTTCGTAAACGCGTTCGAACGGGAACAGACCTGATGCATGAAATGAGACGCAATACATAAATGGCAAATAGTACACTGCGAGGCGCGGCGAAGCATCGTGGTAAAGGATTTTAACCTCTTCAATTAGAGGACCTCTCATCGTAATTACTAAGCCCATGCGCTCGATCGCATCATGCATACAAACATAAAGACAATCATATCAAACTAAGTATGCCCGATTGGACACATCTTACATCCAACCGAACACATATCAACCGGTGCGGCAAAGCATCATGGTAAAGGGATTTAAACCCCTCCCCATAGGGGATCTTTCATTCCACTTACTAAGCCCATGCGCTTGATTGAACCATGCATAAAAACATAACGACAATCATATCAAACTAAGTATGCCCGATTGAAAACATCTTACATCCAACCGAACACACATCAACCGGCGCGGTGAAGCATCGTGGTAAAGGGCTTTAACCCCTCCCCATAGGGGATCTTTCATTCCACTTACTAAGCCCATGCGCTCGATTGAATCATGCATAAATAAGCAACATGCAGAATTCAAGTGACGAAAAATAAATAAACCAAAGCAACACAAGACAAAATAGGGTGTCGTTTACTCAAGCGGTATGTGGAGTTGTGTCCCGAGTACAGATCATATTACCGTCCATTCAGAATCGGCTATGAAATTTATGTCCGGGTTTCCATCATATATACCGCGAGAGTTGACACATCTCTCATTTTATTTCACAGCCACAACATACAACATCTCATAATTCATGCATATTTATCTACTAAGGGCCACAACATGCATTTCAACATGACAATCACGCAAGCAATATTTAATAAATAGTACAAAAAAAAGCGAGTGTGAAAGATACCCTCAGGTCTAACCTTTTTGCCAACTTTCAGGCTTGCGTTTCACAGACGTCGGAAGGGTACAGCTCCTCAACTTCTCCGGTTCACTGGTTTAGCATCCTAGCTCACTGCTTTGCTGTTTTGCTTACGGTTTGAACTCCGTTCTGCTACTGTTCGGCCTCTGTTTTGCTGCTCACTGTTCAGGTCACCTGTTTTGACGTTTCAATGGACTGTTCCGAGTTTTTGTGTGGGTTTTTAGTGTAGTCTTGTGTGAGTCTTTTAAGGATTATGAATGCAGTTTTTTATGTCATTACTTTTAGGTTTTTAGGGGATGTTTTTAAGTGTATTTTGCTGCTGTTTTAGGGGTTAAATTACTGCTGTTTGGGCGTGATTTAGGGACTGGTTTGGGTCAGTTTTTGGTTATTGAAGGAGGTGTAGGAGAGAAATTGTTTTTTACTTCTTTATGCTATTACCTTGAATGATATTGTGTGAAGGAGAGGATGGCTTATGAGGCTGCTATTTTCGGCTATGGAGTGGATGAGATTTGTGAGGTTTATGGACGTATAGGGCTGATCGGTTTGTGAATGTGCTTTTAATGTGAAGGCTTGGGGTTATTTTATTTTCTCTTGTGATTTGTGTGAGTTGTGTGTCTATTATGTGTATGAGCTAGGGGAATGCATGTCTTGGTTAGGGGTTGTTTATATAGAGAAGGGCTAGGGCTTCACATTGTCTCACAAGGAAGGGATTTTGGCATTAAAAAGAGATATGATTTGGTGTTTGAGCAAAGAAATTCAAAGATTGAGGGGGGACAAATCTTGGCTAGAATAGGAAGTCAATATCTTTAATTTGTTATGATTGATTTTAATTAGGCATGACATCTTTTTATTTAGTATGTGATTTGTTTAGTTAGGAAGTTAATATATTTGATTTATCTTTATTAGGTATGATTATATTTTGTGTTTTATTTAATTGGTAAATGGTTTTAAAATTTTATTTAATATTTAATGTTTAATTTAATTAAATTGAGGTGTTTTATGGGCTTCGGGGAGCTAATTGGGCTGGGGTGCGAGGCTAGCAGCAAAACCAGAAACACCGACGTCGTTCGAACGCCAATTCAAATGCTACATGAACGTCCGCAATCTGCATGACGTTCGAACAAAGTAACGAACGCAGCACTAACGAAGACAGTGAGCTTGTGAAATGAACTTGATGACGTACTTATTTCGAATTTCCCCTTCCGACCTCCGTTTCCCGCAATATCCTTAGCTAAAAAGGTAGTGCCTCCAACTGAGACTCATCATCGGGTTTCACATGCGAAAATGCAATGCCTACAATAACAATTGCTTGAATTAAGAAATCCCATAACCTATATTCTAATCGAGTTTATCAATTATAGATCGTCGTAGGAATCGTAATTTCCTTCGGTAAAGTGATGTTATGTCAGCCAGATTCCAAATCGGTGAGTGGACCATTTTCTCAAACTGATTTTATTTAAATATTTTGATATTAGACTTACTTTTAAGCACATAGGGCGTTAGCCAGATTTATTTCCAGTTGTTTTAAGAAAGAGTATGTTTCAGAAAGATAAATTTTATTACAGTTGTTTTACGAATGATGGTGATTTATAAAAAATGATTTTCAAAACTTGAGTTTTATGATTTTTGGAGGCATGAGGGAAAAACCCACCTCAGTATGTAACTTGACTCAGATATGGAATTGACGGATGCAATTATCATGTGCACACACAGTTCAAGACTAGGGATGAAAAATGTCCCTACATCCCAGATTCAGAGTATGGAGGATAGCATAGATCTGCACTCCCAGTTCCGGATTTGTGGCTTGGGGGACGACGATACGTAACGCCCCAAGACCACCAGGTTTCAGGGCTAGGGGGACGGCGATACATAACGCCCCTAGACCCTAGATTTAGGGACAAGATAGTGACATGATTTGGGGGACGATGATATGTAACTCCCCAATGTTATGGATTTGCACACCTGGCTCCAATTCAGTGGCTTGGAGGAAGGTGATACGTAACGTCCCAATACCACTAGTTCAGGCGTATGAGGGGACGTCGATATGTAACGCCCACAAGCGTCAAGTTTTCTACAGACACTCAGAGACATGGTTTTATAAAATAATTTTAGAAAGAGTTCCTTAATCAAAGACTTTCAGCAGAATAGTTTAAGAAAGAGTTTTAGAAAGAAATCAGAGTTTTACAAACAGAAAGGGTTTTCAGATAAATTTCTCAGACTGAGATCGATTTTCAGATGTGAAAGAGTTTTCAAAAAATATTATTCTCTTGAAGACGATTTCGAATTCAGAAACAAATGAATATTTTGAAAAGTATTTCAGTTTTTGTTTTAAACTTTCCACTCACTAGGTCGTTCAAACGATCTAACCCCCACTGCCAGTTTCTCTATTTTGCAGGTATATCTGTAGGACGGGCTCGGGAGGATGGATACTGATGGCAGTCACTAGGGTATTTAGTCCTTTAAGTTAAGTTAGAGAGAGAGAGTTCAGTCAGAGTCATAGTAAAATTTTAGTACCAGTCATTGTATTGAGTAAAAATATATGTAAACAAAATTGTAAACTGTATTGTTATAAAGTAAACAATTATGAGCATTGAGTTATATGTCATATTATTGAGTTGGGCAATGGTCTCATACATGAGTTTATGTTTGAGATGATTTTGACAGTGTTAATCATAGTCAGAAAGTTAGAGGCTCAGAGGGATAAGACAATATATTCCCTGCCGGTAGCATCTCCTGGAAGAGGATGTTACATAAATTCTCTAAGACACTTAAGAAATCAATTATTGTTCAAAGCCATAATGAACACAATTGAAGAACTAAAATTAGTTAGTAACAAGAAGAAACTATGTCATAATCACTATCTAAGTTTATACTAACAACAAAACAATTCAAGACTATTGGTGACTAGATTGCCAAGTAAATCCGATGGTTATTCACTAGAGAAGGTTCAAAGACAAAAGTTACCTATCTTGATGCAATGACTTTCCAAAATAAAAACTCTCTCAAGTCTACATTTGTCTATTAATTATTTTTTCAATTTTGAAAAATTGTGGGGGATTATTGGAAATTTTCAAAATAAGCATTTGTATTTATAATGGAAATGTACCTTGTTGAAAATGGTATGTTGAAACATGTAACCTTTTAAATATGGAATGATACATCTTTTTATTGCCTTTATATGTAAAGATGTGATGTTTATTAAAAGGTATGTATGAAATGATGTGATCCTTTCCAAAAATCACAATTATTTGTTAAAAGTATCTTTTCAAATACAACCCTCCATATCTATATACCACATTATTTGTTGGATTTAAAGATAATGAAAACATAAATATAATGAAAATATACTTTACTTAAATAAAATTCAAGAGAGAGTTTCAGGCTAAAATTGGTTTATTAATCTTCTTGTTTGGAGTGCTTTTACATGAATGAGTGCTTCTACATGAAGAAGTGATAGCCGTATCTTGAGAGACGACAACTAAGAACTATAAGCACCGTAGTGGAGTTAAAATCATCTTAAGGACAATGAATCTAATTTTCATCTCAATCAAACTTTCATTTTGTAATAACCTAAAAATTATTTTTTGTTTTTTCCCTTAAAAGTTTTAGGCAAATGGTCAAATTTCAAATTTTCAAAATAAGGACCAAAATGATAAAAATTTGAAATTTTAGGGAGCTTTTTGAGGGAATCTTAGACTTAGGGGCTAAATTCATATTTGACTAAAACTTTAGGGATGTGAATTCATTTTTGTAAAGAGGCACCACGTGAACCAATTGAGGGATGCCAAGTAGCACCCCATATGCCTTTAAACCAACTCTCCTCCCAATTTTCAGACTTATCTCTCCTCATAATTTAAAATTTTTTCTCTCTCCTTAAGCTTCAAAAATTACTGTCACTACCACCTATCACCCACCGTCACATGCTGGACCCTCTAAAAACCACCATGTCTTGATTTCCAATGGCACATGTAGTATAGTCATAAAACACTATTGAAAGAGCTAGGGCCATCCAATGTCATGAGCTAAACCAACGTTTTCCTCCATACGCACCTCCATTGGACCTCTTCCATCATCAACGCCGGCGAGTACAACTTTATGTGACTGTTTCCGTTCAAACGCTATTATATTGGGTTTTCTAGGTCAAACCAAGATCAATTAAGCAAGAAATCATGTGAATACAACAAAGTAAGAATGCGTAAAATACTCACTTTGATCGGTTTTGGATGTAGGAGATAACAAAAATTCCAAGCCTTTGTGTTGTGCTCCAAGCTCCCCTTTGATGTATGTAAAGTTTCCAAGCATCTCCTTGAATTCCAAACTCATGGATATGTTTCCCTATCACCTTTGTAAGACTCAATGGATGTGCTAGCACCTTTGATTTTGAAGAAAAATCAAGAAGTAAGAACCCTAGGTTCACGCCAAAAGGGAGAAAAAGAGAGGGCCATTTTCGGCCTTGGAGAGGAATGAGAGAGAGAAAAATGTGTTGTGTATTTGATTTCAAAAATCAATTACCATTTACCAATTTTCCAAAAAGTTGGTACAAGTCATTATCACATCAACTTAAATAATGCTTGTGTAAGAAACAAGCAACCATCAAAATCCCACTACTTCCATCAATAAAAAGTTGATAAAGTTGACTATGTGATGTGACAAGTGTGGGCCCCACTTTAATTCAAAATCGGAGTGGGCCCGCAAACACATTTCGGGCTCGGGTTCGTTAATTCCGAATTAATGAATTTTCCGTTGCGGGGTAATTAAATCAAATTTAATAAATAATTATGCCTAGAAAAATTACTATTCACGTCATTAGCGAATTAATTCTAAATTAAAATTCAATTTTAATTCCGTTATGAAATCTAATTTTATTTAATATGTCAAATATATTATTTTAATCGATTAATTATAAATTAATCGTTCTCTCTTTAATTGAATTTATCCAGATAAAGTTCTCTGTAATTAATTCTAGATTAATTTTCTCTCTCTTCCAATTAATCCCAGATTAATTATGTTCGAGTCATACATCATCGGTGAATCTTCGGGAAGCGACCCATGAGATCCCTGGATATGTTGGCAGTAAATCCGGTCATCGGAGTATCCGAATACGTGCGTACCTAGTACCACGTTCTTACCGATTTACAAGACATGGTTGGCTTCTAGCAAAACACCGTGCCTACTAAATTCTCCAGAAATATTCTTTTAAGGAATATGTAATCTGTGTCAAGCGTAGTATACGTAGTATTGCGTATTACGATCTAGTATCGAATGTCACAAACTAGGCCTGGGGCTGGAATTGTGTCTGCCCCGTACGAAGCACATATCGGATCTCTGGTAACTAGTCTCTTTAATCGGATAAGCATGACCTAGTCATATATCCCGATGACTGCAGTACATAAGAGTACTAGTTCCGTATCCAACGTGATCATCATCTCCCTATGACTGAAGTGATACTTCCATCTTGACATCACACCCAATACACTACGATTCTCAGTATACCCAGAAGAGGCGTACACAGAACCTATTAAAGCCCTGGACGACCAAAACCAAATTATATTTATTGTCGCAAGTATTAGCGATGCAAGTCTCAGGTTAAGACCAAATACACCTACCCTGATTCGGACTTCCATAGACACATAGTCATACTACCAATGGAATTCCGGGGGTCTATCCAGAGCGAAGCTGTTTCCGTACCATCGTAAACACAACCTCCTATTACACTTGCATGAGTATCCAATACCCAAATATATGAGAACTATGCAGTTATGCTCCCATAACATGCACAAGTGCAATATTAGTCTATTCCGCATTATCGATGTCCAATCTCAATAATACTACGACTAGGGATATTTTAATGATTAAACCTTAATGGATTAATACTGTCTCATATCTTATTAATCTGGAACTAATCATATGGACTTTTATCATTTATATATCCCGGTAATCCAATTACAAATGATAAAAGAGCAATTTCCTTTGTCACATAGTTAATTTGTACAACAACACCATGTTCTGTACAAATAGTGATGTTATGGGTTATAATTGTCCAACAATCTCCCACTTGGCCTATAGCCAATCACTTAAGTGTCCTACACCTGAACTATGTACGGGTAGCTCAAACTTCTGCTGAGAAACAGCTTTCGTCAGCGGATTTACAATGTTATCATCTGATGCGATTTATTCGATCATCATATCTCCACGATGTATGATTCGACGAATCATATGAAATAGTTGAAGTATTTACTTGGATCGTTGATGAGACCATTAATTCTTTAGCCTGTGCTGTAGCCTAGCTCAGCTGCTAACAGAACTACTCCTAATCTAATTAGGAATTTTACAGATCCAAAATTGCTTCTTTTGCTGCTCAGCTGCAGCAATATTCCACTTTTGTTGTTTATTCGGCAACAATATCTTGCTTGGAAGATTACAGCTCACTGTTCCGTTTATTCAAACTATATAGTACCCTTATACGACTTATAGTCATTTATCAGTTTGGAAACTTGCAGCGGTGTGAACCCAGTCACTTCAAGTTCTTCTTCTTCATAGCATAAGAAAACATCCTTAGTTCATCTAAGAACTTAAGGATGTTCTTAACATCAATCCAGTGACTATCACTTGGATTGGTATGATTGTGACTCCATATGCTCAAAGCATATGAGACAACCAGGTCGCGTACATATCTTTCAATGTACGAGTCCTCGGAGAGTGCCAACAACTTTTAGATCTATCCCAGTAGATCCTTATATCCTAGAATAAAGGTTGCATCTCCCAAGTATTTTATGGAGAATTATCATGAAAGCCAAGCTTTCACCGATTGTATTATGGGAATGTCATTTCCAAGAAATGATATATCATCATTATATAGGATAATCATTATCAGTGCGCTCCCACTAACCTCCTTATATACACAAGAATCATTTTCGTTTTGAATTAAATCATATACCATTATGACTACATCAAAATGCTGGTTCCAATAACGCAAATGCTTGCTTCAATCCATAAATGAATTGAATTAACTTGCAAACCTTGTTGCTTGTTTTGGTACGACAAAACCGTCAGGATGTTGTAAACATCCTCCAAAATGTTTCCGTTTAAGGAAAACGGTTTTGATGTTCAGCTGCCATATTCATAAATGAATACGCGGCATTAGCAAGCATTATCCAAATGGATTTAACCATGGCAATAGATAAAAGGTTTTTTCCTAATCGACACCATGTTGATGATAATACCCTTTTCGCTACAAGCCTAGCTTTGTACGTTGTATGGCCATCCATGTATGTCTTCCTTCAAGACTCATTTAGTACCAATAGGCACAATGCCTTCCGGTACAACAACCAGTGTCAAACTTGGTTGGTATACATGGAATCCATTTCGGACTTACTTCATGGCACTTTGCCATAAAAGGAGTCGATACCTTGTATCATTTCCTCATACATAGTCGGTTTTCTTCCTCAATAAGATTAACATCTTCACGAGGTGAGATCAGAAACCCATACCTCCCAGGTTGTTTTCTGACTCTCTCCGACTTACGCGGTTCTTGTGTATTCGAATTTGTGGTATAATTTCATCCCTGATGAACTGTTTGTGTTCCGTGAGGACTCGGTGCCTGAAATAGTATTACTCTGATTTTCATCGAGTTTTACTTTCCTCTCACTTACCACTGCATATAGGTATTCCTCTTAGGGAAATCGCATAGAGAGCAACAATTACATTGTTCTCTTATGAGTTTTATAAGTACTATACTTTGGTTTCCCTAGGATAACCCACAAATTATGCACTTATCCGATTTGGGTTTTAGTTTGGTATCATCCAAACATATGCTAGCATTCCCAAATCTTCAGGAATGGAAAACCCAATTTCTTTCCTGTTCATATCTAATATGAAGTCTGTCCAACATTTTTATGGAACCTTATTCAAAATAAGTATTGCACTGTTTAATGCGTATCCCTAGAAGGAAAATGGTAGCTCAGAGCGACTCATAATTAACCTTATCATGTCCAACAAAATTCGGTTTCTTTGTTCGGACACACCATCAAATTGAGGTGTTCCGGGAGGACTCCACTATGAAAGAATACCATACTCTTTCAAATAATCGAGAAACTTATTGCTTAAGTATTTTCCACCACGGTCTAACCGTGACGGTTTAATACTTTAGCCGGCATGTCTGTCTACTTCGTGTCGAAACACTAAATGTTTTTGACTTGTGTTCTATAAGATACACATAACCATAACGCGATGCCACATCCGTAAAGGTTACGAAGTATTCATATCCACCTCTAGCCTAGCTAGATATGGGCCCACTTACGTCACTATGAATGAGGGCTAACAGATCGGTGGCACTTGCACTTTTACCAAGTAAAAGGTGTTTTAGGCACTTTGCCTAATAAACTAGATTCGTAGACTTCATTTGATTAGAATCAAATCTGTCCTAGTACCTACTCTTCGAAAGTGTGGATATGCGAGTATTGTTAATGTGTCTCAGACAACAATGCCACAAATAAGTCTCATCTGATTTATTCAGTTTGAGCTATTTGTTTATCATGTCATATGTTGAGATTCATTTATATTCAAAATATAAATACTTTTATTCACATCTAATGTGCTTATCTCAATATCATCTTTATAAAATAAAACACTTAGTGTTCTAGAATATAAAGGTATACCGCAACAAGTTATACTAGATATAGAGATAATATTTCTAGTCAAACTAGGTAATTATAACAGTTTCCTAATTTAAGTACATGCCCCAATGGCAGTTCCAAAACTTAGGTTTCTACGGTTAAAACACGACTCTCGTCCGTTTCTGACTCGCAGGTCGATCTCAACTGAAGTCAGTCTCCTACTCATCAGCAGATTCTGCACATCAGTACATATTTATGTACCACATCTAGTATCAAAAATCCAATTTTGAAACTAGTAGTGAATATGTTCATGACAAACATATTTGAAGCCGGAGCCTTGCCCCAGTTTTCGGGTAGATACTATAAGATCAAATCTTTGGTAGTCTCGGCCACGTAGGTAATACCCAGCTAACCTAGCTGATCGATGTCAGCAACCATCTGCGACACCTAGTGCTCGACAGATGTACCCTCTGACATATGCGAGCGAAAGAGCTTCTTTTGCAACTCGTACTTCTAAGATCTAAGGTTAGATCTATGAAGATCTTTAATTTCAACATCATGGTATAAGGATCTAATCCTTAGTTTTGACGAAAAAATTAAAGTGTCATTGCATTAAGCATAAAGGATTGAGCACTAAAGTTATCGTCACCATGAGTCTTCCAAAACTCATGCTCCACTATTTACTCAACTCCGGGCTTAGGCCCGAGACGCCACTCTATCAAATAAAGTAACTTCTCGGTTCCCAGGACTATCCTGAGGTTCTATTCCCAATTTGAAAATTAAAGCCGCTTAAAGACATTTTCCCCAGGATTAAATTCTAAACGCTAATATTTCAGTTGTCTTGATTCCAATAGTCCAACTATCCAATCAACGATTTCGGGTACAATCGAATATAATGATTACTATAGTCTAACTATATAATCAACTACTATTTGATTGGTTAAATTCAATATATTGATTACTATAATCCAATTATATAATCAACTATAAATGAAGTAGTTTGAATACAGTCCAACTGTTTAATTTAAAACAATATTAAATATTAGTCCAACTAATATATATTAATAATGACGAAAAAATGAAATGAGCGCGTATTGGCAAGTATCTAAACGAAATTATAAATTTAATACTTGCCTCCCACTATTTTTCGTCGAGCCTCTAACTCTCTTGAGTACTCGGGAAACCTAGTTTCCTAGTGGGCTAGTAAATAAACCTCCTTACGCTTGACTCCGGCCAACGGACTCAACATTAGATATTTAACTAGGTAGATCTCTAAATCAATTGGATCTCATCTAATTCCTAGATCCAGTAGGTGGACATCCAAGTCCGAAACATATATCTAATATATGCCAATATATCTGATATATTCCCTAACCTTTTTCCTCTGAATCAACTAAGCCTTGGCTTTGGCACAACAAGCTTAATGATTCCAGTTAAGCGGGACCCATTGACTTTGGAAATCTTCGTAATCGATGTCGATGGACAAGAAGTGATCTTGACTTTGGCCAACAAATCACAACTTGGACAAGACATGCGATATGGAACAAAGCCTTCATGATTCAAACACATCCGCGATGGACAAAGGTCTTGAATTTGGCCAACAAACCAGTGCCAATCTTGGATCTTGAGAGAGAATCACTCAATGGAAGGAAAACGCTTAATATTTGTTGAGGGTTTTTCGCGCAATTGGAAACCAATTAATTATCTTTGATTATGTCTCATCATTCACCCTTAAACATGCATTCTAAAAGCATAATAGGCGCAGTAAATAAATTAATAATGATATGCGGATGGATATTTAAAACATTTTGTTCCTAGAACAAATCTCTCTCTTTCCTCTCTCCCGCTAGCACTATTCATACTTCTACCCAATTACATAACACTTCTAAAGAAACCTCATTTACATTGAGGGGAATATGTGAGAAGAGAAATACAAAGAGTCAAAAGGTAATAGGCTGAACACGCAGGTTCAATTTAATAAATTCTAAATTTATTACAACAATTTCCAAAATTTCCCTCACCTATCTAATATCCATCCGATATACATTATTCATACATCACATCCATGTATTCACATAAAACATGTTATCAATCAATCTAATCCAATTAATTAATCTTTGATTAATGACCATCCAATGTTCAAACAACGATTTGATTGCGCGAGTCCAACTCATTTTAAGAATAAATACTCAAAGTAGGAATTCTCGAATTATATCAAACTACAATATTAAATCCAATTTAATTTGTATTCAATACTAATTCTTTATTTAATTCCAAATTAAATAATACACTTTTTAATGTGCCTTTGCGACTTAGATTCTAAATCTAATCTTAATGGGTCTCAAAGCCCAATTAGCATCTAATGTCAATTTAATTAAAGTCCAATGGGCTTTTAATTAATTCATAAGGCATAGACTTTGGCAACCAAAGCCCAATAAGGAATCACCATTTGCCACAAAATTAATTTTGGCCCATTAGGCCCAATTAAATTTTAAATGCCCATTAATCATATTTGGACTTTATGGAAATGGTTTTAGGCCCAATTGGATCCAACCAATTATCCTAAACCAAACTTGGCCCAACCAAGTCAATTAAGCCCAAATACAACATTATTTGCCCAATTCCAAATTAAGCCTAATTAATTAAATTCCAACATTCCAAATATCACAATTTAATTAACTAAAGTGTATAGCCATAATTAATTAATCAAATTAACATTTCCAAAATACCAATTTACATAATTAATCATGCTTTATTAATCAACTTATGTCCAACACAAATTGAAGCAAAATCAATCCCAACATGCTCATTAAGCTCACGGCAATGGCATATAAAATCATTCAATTTGATTTTAATCTAAATAAATCAACATTCAATATTTCCATCATGCCATCAACACATCCAATATGTCAAATTTCAAAAATTCCCATGAGCTTATCCTAGGGTCATATTCGGCCAACATAAGGATTTTGGGAAAATTATTCCAATCATTTTTATACAAATCCAAGGATGAAAAACTCTAAGTAATCATCATCTAACATCAACCAAACACTCAATTTGAAGAAATCATGCATTAATCACAAAAGCCCCAAATTAAAGTTTAAGAACCCTAAATTCAATTTCATGCTCAATTATGGCTCTGATACCATTGTTGGGGTTTCTAGGTCAAACCAAGATCAATTAAGCAAGAAATCATGTGAATACAACAAAGTAAGAATGCGGAAAATACTCACTTTGATCGGTTTTGGATGTAGGAGATAACAAAAAATCCAAGCCTTTGTGTTGTGCTCCAAACCCCATTTTGATGTATGTAAAGCTTCCAAGCATCTCCTTGAATTCCAAACTCATGGATATGTTTCCCTATCACCTTTGTAAGACTCAATAGATGTGCTAGCACCTTTGATTTTGAAGCAAAATCAAGAAGTAAGAACCCT
The DNA here is from genome assembly GCA_019454045.1 of Zanthoxylum bungeanum. Taxonomy (NCBI): domain Eukaryota; kingdom Viridiplantae; phylum Streptophyta; class Magnoliopsida; order Sapindales; family Rutaceae; genus Zanthoxylum; species Zanthoxylum bungeanum. The sequence continues at coordinate 18,631 of SKCR01018895.1, forward strand.
AGGTTCACGCCAAAAGGGAGAAAAATAGAGGGCCATTTTCGGCCTTGGAGAGGAATGAGAGAGAGAAAAATGTGTTGTGTATTTGATTTCAAAATTCAATTACCATTTACCAATTTTCCAAAAAGTTGGTACAAGTCATTATCACATCAACTTAAATAATGCTTGTGTAAGAAACAAGCAACCATCAAAATCCCACTACTTCCATCAATAAAAAGTTGATAAAGTTGACTAGGTGATGTGACAAGTGTGGGCCCCACTTTAATTCAAAATCGGAGTGGGCCCGCAAATACATTACGGGCTCGAGTTCGATAATTCCGAATTAATGAATTTTCCGTTGCGACGTAATTAAATAAAATTTAATTAAATAATTATACATAGCAAAATTACTATTCACGTCACTCGCGAATTAATTCTAAATTAATTCATTCGCCCGAATTAAAATCCAATTTTAATTCCGTTATGAAATCTAATTTCATTTAATATATCGAATATATTATTTTAATCGATTAAATTCCAAATTAATCGTTCTCTCTCTTTTAATTGAATTTTATCCCAGATAAAATTCTCCGTAATTAATCCTAGATTAATTTTCTCTCTCTTCTAATTAATCCCAGATTAATTATGTGCGAGTCATACATCATCGGTGAATCTTCGGAAAGTGACCCATGAGATCCGTGGATATGTTGGTAGTAATCCGATCATCAGAGTATCCGAATACGTGCGTACCTAGTACCACGTTCTTACCGATTTACAAGACATGGTTGGCTTCTAGCAAAGCACCGTGGCTACCAAATTCTCCAGAAATATTCTTTTAAGGAATATGTAATCTGTGTCAAGCGTAGTATACGTAGTATTGCGTATTACGATCCATTATCGGATGTCACAAACTAGGCCTGAGGCTAGAATTGTGTCTGCCCCGTACGAAACACATATCGGATCTCTGGTAACTAGTCTCTTTAATCAGATAAGCATGACCTAGTCATATTTTCCTGATGACTGCAGTACATAAGAGTACTAGTTCTGTATCCAACGTGATCATCATCTCCATATGACTGAAGTGATACTTCCATCTTGACATCACACCCAATACACTACGATTCTCAGTATACCCAGAAGAGGCGTACACAGAACCTATTAAAGCCCTGGACGACCAAAACCAAAGTATATTGATTTTCGCAAGTATTAGCGATGCAAGTCTCAGGTTAAGACCAAATACACCTACCCTGATTCGGACTTTCATAGACACATAGTCATACTACCAATGGAATTCCGAGGGGTCTATCCAGAGCGAAGCTTTTTCCGTACCATCGGTAAACACAACCTCATATTACACTTGCATGAGTATCCAATACCCAAATATATGAGAACTATGCAATTATGCTCCCATAACACGCACAGGTGCAATACTAGTCTATTCCGCATTATCGATGTCCAATCTCGATAATACTACGATTATGGATATTTTAATGATTAAACCTTAGTGGATTAATACTGTCTCATATCTTATTAATTCGGAACTAATCATATGGACTTTTATCATTTATATATCCCGGTAATCCAATTACAAATGATAAAAGAGCAATTTCCTTTGTCACATAGTTAATTTGTACAAGAACACCATGTTCTGTACAAATAGTGATGCTATGGGTCATAATTGTCCAACATACTAACCTTACCCCGATCTAATACCGTTTGAGAAATTTCCCTTTTTTAGGTTGCGATAGTTCTCATTTCTTATTGGAATTTAAAATTCGACTATTAGATCGATGATCCAAATGTACTAGATTGTTTTCCTTGATGATCCAAATGCACCAGATTGTTTTCCTCGATGATATGAACATTTTGGTATATATTTCCACCGTTGAAAGTCTCTGGTAATTGGGTCCAATTTTTAAAGCAGACCTCGTGTGCCCTGGAAAATGTGCCAGCTGGTTTCGAGATAGACTGTCACTATTATTTTTGCTCAATGAAGTTGTTAGGATACGTCGAGTAATTTTGGTGAGATCGGCTTCGAGCGGTGAGAGTTTGGTTAAGGTAGAGGTTCAATTACCTTTCTTTTTAAATGAAGTTTATATTGAAATTATTTATTTAAATTCTGCATTTTATTTGTTGATTAAATTGTTTAATTAGAATTATATTTGTTTTTTAGATTTCATAAATAATGTGGATTTACGAAATTTTATTGATGTATGGGTGTTTTGACAAATTGTACATTACACACTTACCATAGGATCGCACATGAGGTCTGTAGGAAACGCTTTTCTTGCGGCACACGGATCGGACTTGAAAAAATTTTCTGCCATTCCCTTTGAGTGGCCGAATGCAACCGGTACCACCACTGAAATTTTGCTTCTGTTTTAGACAAAATTCCAGCACTGAAATAGTCCCGGAACAGTTCCCGAACAGCTGCACAAAAACTGGACTATTATGGACCCGATTCGCTCCCAGCGCACTGCCGAAACAACCCTTGAAATGCGTTGATAGTGGTTGTGTTTCAAACACTACTATATGTTCCTAAAAAATTATGGATTAAAACGAAATCAAACCGAGTTCTGTTTTACCAAATAAGGGGCGATAATGAGCAAAATAAGCCTCACTGCCGAGTACCAAACAAGGAAAAGGATGAAAATGATCATTTGTTCGACACCACAAAGTCTTCCGAGTTTTATCTCATTACCAACGGAAACTAGTGTGGGCTAGACTCACAATATTAAATCCCTAAACGTTTTAGAGATGGAATCATACTTGTATTTCTATTTTTATTTTGATTTTCTTCTTGTTATTTCTTTTTGGTTTTCTCAACACTTGACAGAGAATGAAGAAGAAGAAGATGAAGGCTAGGGTTAGAATGAGAGGCTTAGGCAAAAAGGAAAAAAATAAATCATTTTTATACCTAGGGTAATATTTTTCAAAACAAAATAAAATCCTTTTATTTTCCTCCATGCAATTTTCGGCCAAGCCTTTATTTTCTTTATTAATTTTTTAACATGTAATATTAATTTCCATAATAGATTTATATGTTACAAAACTAAATAGTTATTACCTTTCAAAAAGGTGTAACTACTAAAATAAAGCCAAGGGTTTCCAAAACCCAAAATTTGAAAATTCCAAGTTTAGGATTACGTTAAATTATATCTTAGATAATTTAATACATGTGATTAAATATCAAATATTTAATAAAATCATATATTAAACTTTTAATATATAATTCCAAGTCTGACAAAATAATATTATTAATCATATTAATAATATTTATACCTTTGTGAGTATATAATTGGACTATCCAATTATACTAAATCCGCTATAATATATCGAGCTAGCATGAGGACCAAATGGACCTACGGTTCCGACCTCCAATAATCTCGAAATATTAATTAAGCTCTTAATTAAATATTCCGAATTATTAACTCCGGGTTATTCCACTAAAAATTCGAAGCTGCACTCTTGGTGCCGCAGATAGTATATTAAGCTGAACCAAGTCGGTGTCCATCGATATAGTCACTATATATAGAGTAACCCTTCATGAGTATCTCGTAATTAGAGCCGGGTCATAATATCCGTTATACCCCTATAATTATTTTTACCTTAAATACCATTAATTCTCTAATGAATGATTTATTCATAACCATTATGAATTTTAATCTTTCTATTCGTAATAGAAAGACTAGAGCTCTCTAACTGTTCAAGTACCGAATCAACCCTTAAGAAATATATTCCTTTAATTTTGCAAGAAGGAGTAAACTCCATGTCTATGTAAAACGTTCCAAGCTACACACTAGACCATGCCTCCAAAGTACGTAGTTATTGGTCGGGACTGCTATACCAACATCACCTTTGTAAATCAAAGGACATAACATACCATGCAGGAGTTCGTAGTATACTCATGATTAAGATCAATCCATATATGACCATCTAGTATATGGAAATGAATTTCTTTATTTAACAGATATTATAAGAAAGTCATTTCTATCTGGGTCCAGTCCTATATGATCACATCATCTAAGGTGCCTCCATTCTCATGTCTCCACATGGACGATCCCGGATCAAGGTCGCCATACAATTATAGAATGGACTGCAGCTATAGATAAACCACAAACAAAGTACCTGTTTTGTTTGTTCTCTATGGACTATTTTAGATTACCAACTTCAGACTTAAATCCTCTTGTGTATGACCTTCATACAATAAGTCTAAAGGTACATGTGTGATCTAAGGTAATGAAGATAATTTACAATATGCGAAATATTAACAAACACTTTGATAAATGAATAATGCATCATTTTATTTCATAACATATAAAATCGTTTACATTACATGAAGCTCTAGGGCATATATCCCAACAATCTTCCACTTGCACTAGAGTAAATGAGACATGTCACGTAATCCTAGACCATATAGGTGACCTTCAAACACTTTAGCCGACAAGGTCTTTGTAAATGGATCAACCAGGTACTATGCGAATGCAATCTTTGTGACAGAAACATCTCCTCTCTACACTGTCTCCCTGATGAGATGATATTTCCTCTCTATATGCATTCCCTTCTTGTGGCTTCTTAGTTTTTTTGAATTTTCCATTGCACCACTATTATCGCAATAAAGTGTGAGTGGTTTATCTATATCTGGAACAACTTCCAGATCTCCCAAGAATTTACGGAGCTAGACTACTTCCTTAGCTGCTTCACAAGCTACTATATACTCAGCCTCCATGGTGGAGTCAGCAATGCAAGAATATTTTATACTTCGCCATACTATAGCCCTAACACCTATGGTAAACACTGATCCAAATGTTGATTTCCTAGAATCAACATCCGTCTGAAAATCAGAGTCTGTATATCCTGACCAAAATATACAAGCACATAATCTCTAATTCTCTTAAGATACTTGAGAATGTGTTTCATAGCCACCCAATGATCCAATTATGGGTTAGACTGGAACATACTGACTACTCCCACTGCAAAACAGATGTCCGATCTCGTGCATAACATAGCATACATGAGACTACCAACTGCTGAGGCATATATGATATGTCTCATTTCCTCAACATCTTGAGGTGTTTTAGGAGACGATTCCTTTGACAAGTGAATTCCATGTCGATAAGGTAAATTACCTTTCTTGGAATTCTGCATCCCAAATCGCACCAATACCTTGTCGATATAGGATGCCTAAGACATAGCTAATAGTCGTTTCTTGCGATCCCGAAGTATCTGAATCCCAAGAACATAACTGGCCTCTCCCAAATCTTTCATTTGGAATTGGTTAGCGAGCAAGGTTTTCACGTCCGATAATATCTTTACATCATTCCCAATGATTAAAATATTATCGACGTATAAAATAAGAAAAACCACATTCCTGTCAATGACGCGCTTGTATAAACAAGGCTCATCAACATTCTGCTCAAAGTCATAAGACTTGATCGTGGTATCAAATCTTATATTCCAAGATCGAGATCCCTACTTGAGTCCATAAATGGACCTTTGCAGCTTGCAAACCTTTTGCTCTTGACCTTGGCCTATGAACTCCTCTGGTTTTACCATATAGATACACTCATCAAGATTTCCATTTAAGAATGCAGTCTGGACGTCCATTTGCCAAATCTCATTGTCATAATATGCGGCAATGGACAAAAGAGTACAGATAGATTTGAGCATGACTATTGGCAAGAAAGTTTCCTCATAGTCAACTCCCTCTTTCTGGGTATAACCCTTGGCCACTAGCCTAGCCTTGAAGGTATGTACCTTCCCATATGCTCCCATATTTCTCTTGTAGATCCACCAACCTATGGGTTTTACCCCATCCGGTTGGTCTACAAGTTCCCAGACTGAGTTGGAGTACAAAGACTTCATCTCGAAGTTCATGGCTTTGAGCCATTATTCTTTATCAGAATCATCCATTGCAATACGATAGGTTAATGGATCATATATACCATCGCTGGATGCAACAACTTGTGCCTCTCCAACTCCTAGATAGCGTTCATGTTATCGTACAACCCTCACACTACGTCTAGGTGGCCGATCATTCTGATGAACTTGCATCTGACACTCAGATGTCGAAGGTGCTATGTATTTGTCAAATACCATTGACGATGGTGTTCCAGACGTTGTGAGTTGGGATACTGTGCCATGCTCAACCAAGAATTCCTCGAAAACTCTGTCAAGGTATTCTCTGTTGGGGTTGGTGCTCAGAGCGCCAATTCCCGGTTGTATTTCTGTTAAATACTTATGTAAAACATTATTATTATGAATAATATATGCAGTTTCTATAATATAATCTATTCTTTTATATGGTAAAGACGTAATGACCCTAGAATGATTAGTCATGATACAGTTGCAAAAGCGTCGCAACGGACATTGAGATGTATCATGACGTTGTCATTCTCAGACAGTTCCTGGTCAAGGTTTACACTACTTGGTCAGTATAGTAAACCCGTTGAGACCGGTACATGTCATATACTGGAATATATGATTCCAATGGTTTCTCAATGAACCATAAGTCTCGGAGACTAGTATAGACGTGTAGGTGTTTATAGCGGATAAACACTGAACGACTCACTGAAGATTCTTAATGGATGGTACACCAGCGTCAATAAGAATCTTCTTGGGTTGAGTAGCACTTGTGATTCTTAGACTTGAGATGCCATTGTGGGCGCATGAGACATCTTCTACACTTAGACGACAGTCACGTCACCGATCTATTAAGATCAGACCTCCGCCTGTTCGTTGGGTGTAGATAGATCCTCAGGGTGTCCTATGTGTATCAAGATAGGATCCGTCAGTTCTGTGTATCAGAGCATAGGTAGTCCATATGATTAGCAATCAGATAAAACCATGAGCCCGTGGTAAAGTTTAGAAGCTAGTTCTAAACATTCTTTTGAGATTGCTAATAGAATAGTCGACTGGATAATCCCGATAGAGATTTGACGTTTACATCTATATCTCTGGGATTTATCCGGATACCTGTGACGGAGGAATTATACATTTGCCATGACCTCGACCTGTACGGTTCAGCGAGATTATCCGTGATCGTCATAATCTACGGGTGGATAGATTATGAACACGAAATTAGATTTTGTGACGGATATACCGGAATCTAGAGAGTCTCAATAATGAAACATACTCGTAGAGCACTAGAGCAACATTAATAAATAATATTGATTATTTATAAAGTCGTTTAATAGTTAAACGCAAGATACATGCTAAAGAGACTAGATAGTCATTTCCTTAATTATTGTGTATTTACATTTAATACTTGATTAATTTAAATACACATTAATTAATAGTCAAAATGAGTTATTTGACTTATTCCTAAATGAATATATGTTTTAAATATTTAATGTAAATATTATACATATATTTAATATATTTGTATTTGATTAATTAATTAATTATTTAATTGTTAAATGATTAAATTAATTAAAATATAAATATCTTACATTAGGATATTTAAAGTAAATGACATTAGTTGCATTTGTTGACCAAAATAAATATCTAATAAATTAGTTTTATAGATATTTGTCCAAGTTGACCAAATGATTTGAAATGAAATTGAAATTAATTTCCTTGTTTTTGCCTTAGTCATTTTCGGCCAAGGCCAAATGAACAAGTATAAATTGATTTTCATTTCATGATACACTTAACCTAATACACTTTACAAGAAACACCATTAAAGAAAACAAAGAAAGCAAGTGAAGAGAAAAGGAAAAACTTAAGAAAAGCTTGGATTTTGTAAGTTTTTCAAACTTACTATTAGAAAGGAATTTGTTCCTTAGGATCTAGGCAACATCTTGTGATGTTCTTAAGTTATTCTTTTCATTATTTCTTGTGTTTTTGATGATGGAAATTTGGTTGAAAGTGTTGAGCATGTGTAATGAAGAAGGTTGTAACTATTGTAGTTATAAACATTCTTTTAAGGTTTTTGAAACCATGTTGCTAATCTAGAGTTATTGACCCACTCTTAAATGACCTAGATTTGATCTTTAGTTGTTTCATTGTGTTGAGACTTGGATTGGATGGAAGAATGATGATTGAAGTAATTGATTTAATGTATTTGGTCTAATTTGTCCAATTTGAGGAAATTGAAAAATTAGGGTTTTTAACTAATTCCAAATTTGGGGGTTTTCATATATGTTGTGTATTTATGTGTCTATATGATGCATATAAAGTTTCATGTTGATTGGATATCATTTGGATGTGTCTTGAGAAGCATGAAAGTGCAAAATGAACAAAATGCTCCTAATGGAGGCTCTCGGCCTTGTGAGAAAAATTGGGGATTTTGGTTGCTTTGGTGTTTTGATGTTTTGAACATCATAAGTTCATCTTAGAAATGATTTAGAATCATTCAAAATTGATTGGATCAATTTCGGACTAAAATGGACAAAAATACAAGCAAGGGTATTTCGGTAAATTCACCTAAAAATGTTTTATTGAATTTATTTTCATAATTTGATTATTGGAATATTAAATAAATATGTTTATTTAATTTATCCGAGAAAAAGTTTTGAAATCTGAAAATCGGATTTTCACCGCTTCCGCTGCGTTACCGGATTCACCCCCTAAATAACCCCTACAAAATGGTATCAGAGCGAGTCTGATTCTAGGCCACTAAAATGATTAGCCTTCATTGAATCAATGTTTAATCATGTTTTCTTGACTTTGTGCATGCTTATTAGGATCTAAACTGGTTAGATTTAGGGTGTATGACACTTAGCGGAAAATCCCTAATAATAAGGTTTAATGTAATTATGTAATTGATGCATGTTATATGGTCCGTCTTGTCAATACGGTTTATGAATATCTCTTTTGTGACTACATCCGAGACCGTGCCTCTGCTGTGAGGATGTAGCCGATAAAGATTTATTTATACCGGATGTATATCAGATACTAGATAAATTCAAGCGAAAGCGGAATTCTGAACGTGCCCTAGCTGTCAGGATTACGTAAGTAACTTGAGTTTATCATTGACGAGTTTAACCTTGGTACGTCTCCTTGTGGGCCTGCCTTCGCAGCGACAACGAGAAACGGCCAGGACCGGGTACTTAGGAGTCATTAGTGAATGATTGACAAATGAGTTGTCTACCTGATGAATATACGTAGGCGAGACCGTGCCTCTGCTGTGAGCCGAAATATATTCACGGGATCCACTTTTCACTATTAGTATTTAATTTAATTATTAAATATTTGTATTCTGTTTTGGGATTACAGTATTGCATGATTTAGTGGGAAGGGCATATTAGATTAAAAATCCATGATCTAGTTTATGCTTTTGATATTATATGAAACTGCTTTATTTCTGCTAACCGTTTTTCGTGATCTATATGATAGATTGGCGATGGCGGGACAATCCACAAATCAGTTTGCGCGTATGCTTGATGCGAACAAACTGAAAGGCGCTGAGAACTTTGCAGACTGGGAATTGGATTTGAGGATTGTCCTCGATTCCGAAAAGCTGGGTTATGTTCTTGAGGGTCCGTTGCCCCTTGCAGTGGGCGAGGATGCTTCGGAGGAGGAACGCCAAGTTTTTGAAACTTGGAAGGATGATGATTTAAGGGTTAAATCATACATCATTAGTTCACTGTCTCCGAAACTCAAGCAACAGTATATGGTATGTTAGATTCCTATAGTATGATGACGCGATTGAGACAATCGTTTGAGAACCAGGAACAAGTTATTGTTCACAAAGTCGCCATGGAACTGTTCCATGCGCGTCTGGATGAGGGGCAGAGTGTTAGCCCACATGTTCTTCAGATGATCGATTTGATCGATCAATTGAGGCAACATAATCTCATCTTGAATGACATTCTCGGTAGGAGTGTCATTCTTGGTTCACTGCCAGCTTCATTTCCGCCAGTTCGTGATGTACTTCAACATGCACGGGACTGTCTGTACCTACCAGGAGCTACATAGGATGTTGCTCACGGCAGAAGAGGACCTTAAGAAGGGAGTACCGACTCGCCCTCCTAGAACTACTTCTCTTTCGGCTTCTTCCCAAGGATGGTCCAAGGGAAAGAACAAGAAAGGCAAGAAGAAGAAGAAGGCTTTTGGTCCTCAACAACAGGCGAAGATTGCAAAGCCCAAAAGGGCTTCTGAAGACAAATGCCACCACTGCGGCAAGGTTGGGCACTGGAAAAGGAACTGTCCTGATTACATTGCCCAAGTGAGGAGAGACAGAGCTTCTACATCAGGTACTTTTATTTTTCCAGTTATTGATTTATCTTTGGCTTGTGAAGCCGTTACATCCAGCTGGATTTTAGATTCTGCTTGTCCCATTCACATTTGCAATTCGTTGCAGGTGCTGAAGGAAAGTAGGAAACTGAAGCCTGGAGAGATGCAGTTGCGATTCGGGAGTGGAGACTCTTTGGATGCAGTTGCAGTGGGAGTATGCGAGATCTCATTGCCGAATGGGACACTTTTGTTATATGACTGTCATTTTGTACCGGGATGTGTCGCTAATATTATATCACTTTTTGTATTAGATACAGAAGGCTTTTGTATTAATATTAAGAATAGTTCTTTGTATTTATATGATAAAAATAATATTCAGATCCTTAGTTGTCCAAACCAGCATGGTCATTATACATTGCAAACTTCAAAAGATATATTAAAGTACTGGAGTTAATAAACGTAGTTTACCTGTAATTAATAATACTGAACTTTGGCATATGAGACTTGGTCACATTGGCGTTAAACGCCTTACCCAATTGGTTAGGAATGGTTTGATATCAGATCTTACCATTGAATCCTATCCAACTTGTGAATCCTGTATTCAGGGTAAGATGACCAAAGCCCCATTTTCTGGTGTTGGACACCGTGCCACTAACTTACTGGAACTCGTACATTCTGATGTATGTGGTCCACTAAGTCAAACTGCTCACAGTGTTATTGGTTCGTACTTCGTTACCTTTACCGATGATTTATCACGGTACGGTTATGTGTATTTGATGCGACATAAATCGGAAACCTTTGAAAAGTTCAAAGAGTTCCGAAATGAAGTAGAAAAACAAACTGGTAAATATATTAAATGCCTTCGATCAGATCGAGGCGGCGAATATATGAGTGGTGAGTTCATGGATTATATGAAGGAGAATGGGATTCTCGCTCAATATACTCCTCCAGGTACACCACAGCACAATGGTGTATCTGAAAGGAGAAATCGGACTTTATTGGATATGGTCCGATCGATGTTGAGTTTCACAGATTTGCCCTATTACTTATGGGGCTACTGTCTCTTAACAGCCGCACATCTTTTGAATAAGATTCCTTCAAAGGCTGTTCCTACGACACCGTATCAGATATGGTTCGGTAGGAGACCGAATCTTAATTATATTAAGGTTTGGGGTTGTCCTGCCTATGTCAGGGTAACTCAGCAAAGTAAGCTTTCGCCTCGAGGGCAAAAGTTTAGGTTTGTTGGATATCCCTCGAACACGAGGGGATATCTGTTCTATGATACCGAGCATCGAAATGTGTTCGTAGCTCGCTTCGTAAAATTTCTAGAAGTAGAATTTTTGTCAGAAGGTGGTGATCATAGACAGGTTGAGCTTGATGAAGTCCAACCTGAAAACAACGAACCAACGGAGGAACCTGAAGTTCAAGTAGATGAAGGACCTTCAACACACACACTCCGTAGGTCGGAAAGGGTATCTAGACCTCCTGAACGCTTGTATTTGATACAAGAAAAGAGTCTGGATGTTCTCTTAGTTGAAGAGACAGATCTTTTCACCTATAGAGAATCGATGTTGGACATCGACTCCGTGAAATGGCAAAGTGCCATGAAATCCGAGATAGACTCAATGCATGAAAATCAAGTTTGGGACTTGATTCCGCTTCCCGAAGGAATTGTTCCTATCGGTTGTAAATGGGTTTACAAGAGGAAGCGCGGGCCTGACGGTAAGGTTGAAACTTACAAGGCCCGACTGGTAGCAAAAGGTTACACGCAGCGACCTGGCGTCGACTACGATGAAACTTTTTCGCCGGTCAATGCTTAAGTCTATCCGGATTTTGCTTTCTATAGCTGCGTATCATGACTACGAGATTTGGCAAATGGATGTCAAAACGGCTTTTCTAAATGGATTTCTTGATGAAGAAATCTATATGGAACAGCCGGAAGGTTTCACATCCAGCGAAACCTCGGGTATGGTATGTAAGCTTAAGAAGTCCATTTATGGACTTAAACAAGCTTCACGAAGTTGGAATCTTCGATTCGATGAGATTATTAGATCGTCTGGTTTTCTCAAGAATTCGGAAGAATCCTGTGTGTATCAGAAGGCCAGTGGGAGCATGGTCGTATTTTTAGTCCTATATGTTGATGACATCCTAATCATTGGGAATGATTTAGGTATGTTGCAAAGCGTGAAAGCGTACCTCTGTAAGAATTTCTCCATGAAGGACCTGGGAGAAGCTTCCTATGTTTTAGGGATAAAACTCTATAGAGATAGACAAAGGAGGCTGATTGGGTTATCCCAATCAACGTACGTAGATAAGATCTTGGAACGGTATAGCTTTGGTAACTGTAAGACAGCAAACATACCGTTCAGACATGGGATTCATCTTTCTAAGAAGATGTGTCCACAAACAGAAGATGAGAAGGTTAGAATGTCTAACCAACCTTATGCTTCGTGTTTGGGTAGCATAATGTATGCCATGTTATGTACGAGGCCTGATATCAGTTTCGCTGTTAGCGTAACTAGTCGATATCAGTCCAATCCAGGTAATGACCATTGGATGGCCATTAAACATATCCTAAAGTATCTTAAAGGTACTAAGGATAAGTTAATAATATATAGAGGAAACGAACTGCAGGTTAATGGGTATACAGACTCCGATTTCCAATTGGATCCCGATTATAGAAAGTCTACATCTGGATTTGTCTTTCTACATCTGGATTTGTCTTTACCCTTAACGGAGGTGCAGTTTGTTGGAAGAGTTCAAAACAGGGATCGACAGCTGATTCCACCACTGAGGCGGAATATATTGCAGCTTCTGAAGCTGCGAAAGAGGCTGTGTGGATAAAGAACTTTATCACAGAATTGGGAGTTGTCCCAAGTATCGAGAATGCGATTCCGTTATACTGTGATAATACTGGAGCCATTGCGCAAGCAAAGGAACCGAGGGCGCATCAGAAGTCGAAGCATGTGGAACGCAAGTACCACACATCATTCGAGAGATCGTGTCGCGAGGGGATTTGTCGTGTGCAAGGTACCGAGTGAAGATAATGTAGCAGACCCGCTGACGAAGGCCATACCTCCGAAGCTGTTTGATAAACACGTGGAGTCGATGGGTATTAGATACAATCGATATTGGCACTAGAGCAAGTGGGAGATTTTGTTGGGGTTGGTGCTCAGAGCGCCAATTCCCGGTTGTATTTCTGTTAAATACTTCTGTAAAACATTATTATTATGAATAATATATGCAGTTTCTATAATATAATCTATTCTTTTATATGGTAAAGACGTAATGACCCTAGAATGATTAGTCATGATACAGTTGCAAAAGCGTCGCAACGGACATTGAGATGTATCATGACGTTGTCATTCTCAGACAGTTCCTGGTCAAGGTTTACACTACTACTTGGTCAGTATAGTAAACCCGTTGAGACCGGTACATGTCGTATACTGGAATATATGATTCCAATGGTTTCTCAATGAACCATAAGTCTTGGAGACTAGTATAGACGTGTAGGTGTTTATAGCGGATAAACACTGAACGACTCACCGAAGATTCTTAATGGATGGTACACCAGCGTCAATAAGAATCTTCTTGGGTTGAGTAGCACTTGTGATTCTTAGACTTGAGATGCCATTGTGGGCACATGAGACATCTTCTACACTTAGACGGCAGTCACGTCACCGATCTATTTAGATCAGACCTCCGCCTGTTCGTTGGGTGTAGATAGATCCTCAGGGTGTCCTATGTGTATCAAGATAGGATCCGTCAGTTCTGTGTATCAGAGCATAGGTAGTCCATATGATTAGCAATCAGATAAAACCATGGGCCCGTGGTAAAGTTTAGAAGCTAGTTCTAAACATTCTTTTGAGATTGCTAATAGAATAGTCGACTGGATAATCCCGATAGAGATTTGACGTTTACATCTATATCTCTGGGATTTATCCGGATACCTGTGACGGAGGAATTATACATTTGCCATGACCTCGACCTGTATGGTTCAGCGAGATTATCCGTGATCGTCATAATCTACGGGTGGATAGATTATGGACACGAAATTAGATTTCGTGACGGATATACCTGAATCTAGAGAGTCTCAATAATGAAACATACTCGTAGAGCACTAGAGCAACATTAATAAATAATATTGATTATTTATAAAGTCGTTTAATAGTTAAACGCAAGATACATGCTAAAGAGACTAGATAGTCATTTGCCTTAATTATTGTGTATTTACATTTAATACTTGATTAATTTAAATACACATTAATTAATAGTCAAAATGAGTTATTTGACTTATTCCTAAATGAATATATGTTTTAATATTTAATGTAAATATTATACATATATTTAATATATTTGTATTTGATTAATTAATTAATTATTTAATTGTTAAATGATTAAATTAATTAAAATATAAATATCTTACATTAGGATATTTAAAGTAATGACATTAGTTGCATTTGTTGACCAAAATAAATATCTAATAAAGTGTTTATAAGATATTTGTCCAAGTTGACCAAATGAATTTGAAATGAAATTGAAATTAATTTCCTTGTTTTTGCCTTAGTCATTTTCGGCCAAAGGCCAATGAAACAAGTATAAATTGATTTTCATTTCATGATACACTTAACCTAATACACTTTACAAGACACCATTAAAGAAAACAAAGAAAGCAAGTGAAGGAGAAAAGAAAAACTTAAAGAAAAGCTTGGATTTTAGTAAGTTTTTCAAACTTACTATTAGAAAGGAATTTGTTCCTTAGGATCTAGGCAACATTTGTGATGTTCTTAAGTTTTCTTTCTTTATTTCTTGTGTTTTTGATGATGGAAATTTGGTTGAAAGTGTTGAGCATGTGTAATGAAGAAAGGTTGTAACTATTGTAGTTATAACATTCTTTTAAGGTTTTTGAAACCATGTTGCTAATCTAGAGTTATTGACCCACTCTTAAATGACCTAGATTTGATCTTGAGTTGTTTCATTGTGTTGAGACTTGGATTGGATGGAAGAATGATGATTGAAGTAATTGATTTAATGTATTTGGTCTAATTTGTCCAATTTGAGGAAATTGAAAAATTAGGGTTTTTAACTAATTCCAAATTTGGGGGTTTTCATATATGTTGTGTATTTATGTGTGTATATGATGCATATAAAGTTTCATGTTGATTGGATATCATTTGGATGTGTTTTGAAGCATGAAAGTGCAAAATGCACAAAATGCTCCCTAATGGAGGCTCTCGGCCTTGTAGATAAAAATTGGGGTTTTGGTTGCTTTGGTGTTTTGATGTTTTGAACATCATAAGTTCATCTTAGAAATGATTTAGAATCATTCAAAATTGATTGGATCAATTTCGGACTAAAATGGACAAAAATACAAAGCAAGGGTATTTCGGTAAATTCACTTAAAAATGTTTTATTGAATTTATTTTCATAATTTATTATTGGAATATTAAATAAATATGTTTATTTAATTAATCCGAGAAAAAGTTTTGAAATCTGAAAATCGGATTTTCACCGCTTCCGCTGCGTTACCGGATTCACCCCTAATAAAAACCCTACTTCTCCTCCACGATCTGATCGTAGAGTTTTGATTGTTTTACCTAACTGGTTCCAACCTCAGCACGATACTCTTTGAACTTTTCAAAATATCTGACTTATCTGCATTAGGTAAACATACCCATATCTTGAATATTCGTTAATAAATATGACTAAGTATTCATAACCACCTCGGGCTCTTACATTCATTTCTGAATGTATAAGCTCAAGTGGTTGACTGGCTCTTATACCTTTTCAAGTAAAAGGTCTCTTGGTCATTTTTTCCTTCTAAACAGGATTCAAAGACTGGTAAAGTTACAAGCTTTAACTGGTTTAAGGCCCTATTCTTTATCAACATATCTATCCGGTCAATGCTGATATTACCAAGTCTAATATGCCACATATATATGTCATTGTGAGAAATCTTTTGCCGTTTTATTTTAGGTTTCTCAACCTTAAATATTTCAGCGTTGAGTAGTGACCTATGTGTTAACGGTCTTAACACATATAAGTTATTTTCTAAGTTTCCTGTGCATATGGTTAATCTATTTCTACCAACAATAACCAAATTGCTATTAAAAGAAACTGAAAAAGCATCATCCAAAAGTTTAGAAACAGAAATGAAATTCCTGCGAAAACCAGGAATGAATAACACATTGTTTAAATTTAAATAACTATTATTTGTAAAATTTAAACTGGAAACTCCCACTACTCTTGCTGAAACGACATCCCATGTCCTGACCCTCATGGTGTAGTCACATTCAGCAAGGTCCCTCCATAAGTCAAGTAGCTGCAAAGAAGAGCAAACATGGTTAGTGGCTCAAGAATCAACAATCCAGGCGGATTTATCATCCTCAACTAATAGAGATTCGATAACGAGTAAATCATATTTACCTGTATCTTTTTTCTCCTTCAGCTCATCAAGGTCTTTAGGACAATTTCTTTTCCAATGCCCGTTCTTGTTGCAGTGGAAACATTTTCCCTTGGGCTTGGCATCATTGGAGTCTTTCTTTTCTTCTTCTTCATGGGCTTAGCCTTAGCCTTCCCAGTGTTATTCTTCTTCATCTTTTCAGATTTTGAAGACTCGGCAACATTTACCTCAACACTGGGCATACGAGGATCCACCAGCATTGACTCAGACATCTCTGCTAGTAAGTAGTAGCAGGCTTTCTCATTAGCTGCGACCCATTTCTAGTAGGCATCGCGTATAACTTGGCCAGCATTTCTGGCCGGTTCTGGAGGACACTCCTCCGTCAGGACAAACTTTAGGTCTTCACAGACCAGAATAGCGTTCATGTTACTTTTCCACTTAACATAATTTTCTCCCGTTAATTTATCATTTGAGAGTATGGAAATAATCAGAGAAACCATGGCTGAAAAATAAAATAAACATGCATTTAACATTCATTCATCGCATATTAAAATTATTAAACAATTTTGGCATAAAATTAAACATGATGCATGAACCATGAATAACGAATTAGAAACCCACGTAAATCTATCATCCCACAAATAGGTGCCACCGTAGGGTAGGTCAAGTATTTGCAATATAGATCGAGACAATCTCCATTGATTAATATATGCGGGAATAACTCTTATTCCTATATTAACCAACTACCGTTTGATTCGATCAAGGAATTTAGATTAATAGTTAATCATTCCTTTGTGAGTGTGACCGTCATTTCGAGACCCTTGGACTTAGCTAGTGAAGTGTTGCCATAGGGTAGGTCAGTTCACCAGATACATCTAGAATCCATATCCTCTCTGAATCCAAACCTGATATTGACCCAAAATGGACACCATCCGTAGGGGACGAAAGCAAAGCCGTCTCGAGGCGTCTTTTGAATCTCACATTTTCGGACTAACAACAGAGATCGCGAAATATACTGTCGTATATCCCTCTCCCACTCACTATTTTGGGTTTAAGGTTTCTATTTATAAAATATCTAATATTTTAATTTAACTAGTGTGAAAAATTTATGGCGACTAAATCATAATTCTTATTTACACTAGTACACCATTAGTGACCTAACCAATTTTAACTCTTAAAATTTGTATCACTAATTTCTATTAGTCTCTACTAATAGTATTACTCAATTAAACTAATTTAATTAGAGTGGAATTAGTGACCTATTATATTTTAACTCTTAAAATCCTAAAACACAAATTGGTTTAAAATTTTAGAATCCTAAAATGGTCAAGATTTATATTAAACTATTTAATTAATCTTGTGCATTATAAAATCCAATGGTACGTGGACTTGTATCCCGAGTGCAGACCACATTACCGTCCATTCGGATTCGGCTATGAAATTTATGTTCGGGTTTCCATCCTATATACCAATGGAATTTATTATGCACTTATTAAGCCCAATAGATTGGAATTCAAATTTTAAGCCATAAAACCAATTAATCCAATTAATTGTTTTTCCATGCATATCATATTTTAATTTAAACATTTTAAATCACATAAAATCATATTTCATGTCTATAATGATAATGCATTTAAAGCATGTTATGGCATGTGAAATGCAAGAGTAAGAACCCTAAGCTATATGACATGTTATTCAAACATTTCGAATTAAAACATACATATAACATAAAAAATTATTTTGCATTGACCAAACTCTTATTGTTCCTTATACTAATCTAATTAGTACAAAATTCCCAAGGCATCACTTGGTCTTCAAAACACGCTCCAAGGTGGCGTTGGCTCTTTTTGCGACTCTGATGCTCCAAATTACAATAATTGAAATTTTACATTGGAAAATAAAAAATAAAACAATTGTAAACAATAACCTTATGGCCTTACATCCCAAAACCAAAACCAACATAAAAATAGGAGCCGGAAAAATTTACGACCAATGTAAAATTTATTCATCACATGAATATTATTTTGTGCCTACTCATCTAAACATGCATCACAATTTTTATAACTCATATAAATATATAAAAACAAAAACTTTAAATGAAAAAGAGAAGGGTTAAAAACACTTTTCAACCTTGCTCTCGATGCCAATTGTAGGAAACACTTTCCTTGCACAGCGGAAACACCTTAGGCACACAGATCAGACTTGAAATTTTTTTCTGCCCTTCCATTTGAGTGGCTGAATGCAACCAGTACCACCACTGAAATTTTGCTTCTGTTTTAGAAAAAATTCCAGCCCTGAAACAGCCTCGGAATAGTCCCCGAACAGTCCCGAATAGCCGTACAAAAAATGGAATGTTTTGCCGAAACAGCCCCTGAAATGTGTGGATATTGGCTATGTTTCAGTTCTGATTTTTCACTTGAAAATAGCCCCAACACAGCCCCAAAACACCACTATTTTTTCCCCAAAAATTATGGATTAAAACGAAACGAAACCAAGTTTCGTTTCACCAAATAAGGGGTGACAATGAGCAAAATAAGCCTCATTGCCGAGTACCAAACAAGAAAAAGGATGATGATGATTATTTGATCTACACCACAAAGTCTTCTGAGCTATATCTCATTACCAACAGAAACTAGTGTGGGCTAGACTCACAATATTAAATCCCTAAACATTTTAGAGATGGAATCATACTTGTATTTCTATTTTGATTTTGATTTTCTTCTTTTTCTTTCTTTTTGGTTTTCTCAACACTTGAGAGAGAATGAAGAAGAAGAAGATGGAGGCTAGGGTTAGAATGAGAGGCTTAGGAAAAAAGGAAAAAAAACAAATCCTTTTTATACCTAGGGTAATATTTTTCAAAACAAAATAAAATCCCTTCATTTTCCTCCTTGCAATTTTCGGCCAAGCCTTTATTTTCTTTATTAATTTTATAACATGTAAAACTAATTTCAAAAATGGAATTATATGTTACAAAACTAAATAGTTATGACCTTTCGAAAAGGTGTAACTAATAAAATAGAGCCAAGGGTTTCCAAAACCCAAAATTTGGAAATTCCAAATTGAGCCTTACATTAAATTACATCTTATATAATTTAATACATGTGATTAAATATCAAATATTTAATAAAACCATATATTAAACTTTTAATATATAATTCCAAGTGTGACAAAATAATATCATTAATCATATTAATAATATTTATACCTTTGTGAGTATATAATTTGACTATCAAATTATACTAAATCTGCTATAGTATATCGAGCTAGCACGGGGACTAAATGGACTTACGGTTCCGAGCACCAATAATATCGAAATATTAATTAAGCACTTAATTAAATATTTCGAATTATTAACTCCAGGTTATTCCACTAAAATCCAGAAGCTGCACTCTCATTGCCGTAGATAGTATATTAAGCTCAACCAAGACGGTGTCCATCGATATAGTCACTACATATAGATTAATCCTTCACGAGTATCTCGTAATTAGAGCCGGATCATAATGTTTGTTATACCCCTCTAATTATTTTTACCTTAAGTACCATTAATTCTTTAATGAATGATTTATTCATAACCATTATGAATTTAATCTTTCTATTCGTAATAGAAGGACTTGAGCGCTCTAACCATTCAAGTACTGAATCAACCCTTAAGAAAAATACTCATTTACTTCTCGCAAGAAGTAGTGAACTCCATGTTTATGTAAAACGTCCCCAGCTACACACCAGACCATGCCCCCAAAATACGTAGATATTGGTCGGGACTGCTACACCAACCTCACCTTTGTAAATCAAAGGACATAGCCTGCCATACAGGAATTCGTAGTACACTCGGGATTAAGATCAATCCATATATGACCATCTAATAGATGAAAATAAATTTCTTTATTTAACAGATATTATAAGAAAGTCATTTCTATCTTAGTCCAGTCCTATATGATCACATCATACAAGGTGCCTCCTTTCTCATGTCTCCACAGGGAAGATCCTGGATCAAGGTCGGCATATAATTATAGAATGGACCGCATCTATAGATAAACAATAAACAAAGTACCTGTTTTGTTTGCGCTCTATAGATTATTTTAGAATACCAACTTCAGACTTAAATCCTCTTGTGTATGACACTCATACACTAAGTCTGAAGGTACATATGTAATCTTGGGTAATGAAGATAATTTACAATATGCGAAATATAAACAAACACTTGGATAAATGAATAATGCATTATTTTATTTCATAACATATAAAACCGTTTACATTACATGAAGCTCTAGGGCATATATCCCAACAAGTTTTACTTGTTGTTTGACCACACATGAGTCCATAACCTTCTGTGAAAAGTATGATAGGACTATCGTTGGTGAAAGTCCATAAGGTGTCCTTGTTTGACCACACATGTGTTGGGGTCATATCAGAGTGGTGCAGCGGAAGGAGCGCGGTTCAGGCGAAATCGTAGTTTAAAAATTTTAAACTTACGAATAAATTATTTAATATCCAATATTAATAATTCATTCTTATTTCACCTAAACATATTTATTCGAAATCATATAACGACATAAATAATATAGAAACATTGCGAAACTTTTACGAAAATGTTTTTCCGCAAAATAGCATAAAACATGTTTCCAGCTGAACTGACCGACCAATGCTCATGGGTACTGCCCAGGTCAGCCCCAAAAACATTTGGATTGTTCGTGGACTGCCTGAACAGTGCCCAATTCACTTTTTGGGCAGCCGTTACACGGTAACGCCGTTTTTCACCATTTTCGCGTATTTTCACTTCGAAACAATTTCCGATAAATATTTTTCTTGGGCAAATAAAATAAACCAATATATTCTAATTACTCAATAAATAAAATATGAATTTTTATCTGAAAAATCAGATTTATCATTAATTTCCGTGAGACCCATAAACTTTGCATTTTGATCATTTTGGTCCTTAAATCAGATTTATCATTAATTTCCTTGAATTTTTATCTGAAAAGTCTCACCATCATGAAACAATCCAAGAACAATTTTAGGTTAATTATGAATGGCCAAAGAACTCTAGAATGACAACTACACCATCAAATGGCTTAAAGATTTCATTCAATCTTTAATTATTATACATGCTCATATTTCAAACAAGATTACAACCATATAAATTACAAACTTAAAGAGTGGAAATTCAATCTTAGCAACAAAATTGAAGATAAGAACAATAGAAATAATTTTTATCTTCAAGGAAGTTGAAAAATACTTACAAAAACAGACTTTTGCTTTGTTTTTCCTTTGATTTCCTTCAAAACTCTCTCAACTCACTTTGTAAATTATTGTGTAACTTGTGTATATGGTGAATGAAAAACAAAACAATTTTTATTAAATCAATTGCCCTAGGCCGAATATAAAAAAATAAAAAATAAATAACAATTATTTAAATTTTGTTTAATTTCCATTGGCACACCTTTTGCTTTAATAAAGTTAACAATTATTTTTAATAAAGCAAACACCAAATGGACCACTAATATCAAGCCATTAAAAAGTAAAAATCATTATAAAGATATTTATCATTTTAATTAATTTAATTATTTAACAATTAAACAATTAAATAATTAAATAGAAATATCTTAAATATATATATTATATTTACATTAAATATCTCAAATATATATATTAATGATATATGCCAAATATCACAATTTGATATTTTATTAATGTGTATTTAATATAATCAAGTATTAAATACAAATACACATTAATTCAGAAATGACCGTCAGGTCCCGATTTTATGTATTTTTCGTTTAACCCTTAAACGAGTTATAAATAATCAGTATTATTCATAACAGTTGCCCTAGTGCTTACGAGTATATTTCATTAGTGAGACTCTCTAGATTCAGGTATATCCATCATAAAATCCAATTTCGTGTCCATAATTTACCCACCCGTAAATTATGACGACCACATATAAACTCGCTGAATCATACAGGTCGAGGTCATTGCATACGTATAATCCCTCCGTCACAGGTATCCAGATTATCCCAAAGATATATATATATATATATATATATATATATATAATATATATATATATATATATATATAAACATCAAATCTCTATAGGTGTAATCGTGTCGACGTATCTATTAGCAATCTTCTAAATAACACTCGGAACTTACTTCCAAAGTATACCAAAGCTATGGATTTAACAGATTTCTAATCATATAATGAATACATATGCCCGATACACAGGACTGACGGATCCTATCTTGATACACACATGATATCATTAGTATGAGTACACACCCAACGAATAGGCGGAGGTCTGATCTTAATAGATCGGTGACGTGACGACCATCTAAGTGTGGAGGATAACTCATATATCCACAGTGGTATCTCAAGTCAAAGAATCACTATGCTACTCAACCCAAGATGATTCCTATTGACGTTGGTGTACCATCTATTAGGTAATCTTTGGTGAGTCATTCAGTGTTTATCAAATAAACACCTACACGTCTATACGAGTCTCCCAAGACTCATGGTCCATTGGGATAAACCATTGGACTAAGTCCAATATACGACATGTACTGGTCTCAGCGGATTTTACTAACTGACCCGTGTCAGTAAATCTTGACCAGGAACTAAATTTGATAATATATTTCTAGTAGCGACGCTTCCCAATGTCAATTACAAGCTACGTTGTAATTGCGCACTACATTATATATTATCAGGTCTTTATCTAATATGTATGTATCACTAAACACGATTTAGTTTCAATTTAATGAATTAGATCAAATATATATAATAAAAGACAAGAGGTGCTACCATAAATAAGTAATATTATGGAAAAAGGTATTGCTCGTATTCATGAATCAGACATAAATATGATCTGAATTAGCGCTCCGAGCACCAACCCTAACAACATGAGTCATAGATATCGGTGGACAAGTCTGTCATTAGTTAGACCCATAAATCCTATGTGGGGTTGTATTGAGGGCATTCTAGCCTACGTGGTATATGATGATAGACTCTCCGTGAGTCATATTGATAGGTGGGTAGGACCGCTTTCGATGTAGAGTACTCTAACAACACACATGGCCATGTGTAACAAACTATCATTTTTCAATTTTCAGCATGATACTTTATGAATAGCTTTGGCTTTATTTTGATTTTTGTTGTCTACATATATCACCTTGAGAAGTTTATTTGAAATGTATATGAACTAATCATGTTGCAGTATTTCAAAAGATGAAAAGGTTTTTAAAACAGGTAATCTGGTTCCTACAAGTATTTTCACAAATACTCACCCCTAATTCCTTCACAAGTGGTACGATTTAAGCGGATTTGGTACTACGTGGTGGAAACCTAAAGCTTGGAGATGACATTTTTGGACTTAAATTTTATTTCTGTAAGACATAGAAATCGGCGACGCTGTTCTAGGCTCGCGGCCCGGTTGGGAGTACGGAGTAGCCCACGGGGGAACTAAACTGGAGAAATAATATGGAGTCGCCACCCAGTGTGAACAGGGAAAATGATTTAAGGCCGCACTCACCCCTCGCAAGGGAAGACCTCAAACCGTTAGGTTCAGAATGGTCCCTTACTTATGCCACTTGTAATGAAAATATTTGTGCAATAATCTAACCAAGTCTACGCAACATATATTCCTAAGAGTATCCTTTGCCTAAGTTAACATACATGGAAATAAAACCTATGGCTAAGTTTGCATGCATAAAAGGAAGTCGTCATAACGACAAACACACAATAATCTCATTAACACATTGAATTATAAAAGCAAAAATAAATAACAATCTAAACGTAAACATAGATTAATTCCTAATGCGAAAGAAATAACTAATCATGCTTGGAAATAACCAAGTAAATCATGCATAAAAATAAATAACATACTAAACGATTAAATCATGCTTAGAAAAATAAATAACATACTAAACGACTAAATCATGCTTAGAAAAATAAATAACATATTAAACGACTAAATCATGCATAAACATAGATTGGATGAAACAAAATATGTGTCTCTCAAGTGGTACGTGGAGTTGTTTCCCAATTACAAACCGCACTACCGTCCATTCGGATTTGGCTACGGAATTTACGTCTGGGTTTCAATCCGATATACCACGAGAGATAACACATATTTCATTCATCCCATGGTCATAGCATACACCAATCAACAATACTCATGCGAAGTAAAATAAGAAGATAAATAAAAAATAAAGGAGAATAAATAAAAAGGGTGCCCTCAGGTCTACCCTCTTAAGTCGTCTCTTGGAAGTGCGTTACACGGCCGTCGGAAGGGTTGATGCTCCGTAACTTTTCCGATTTACTGGTTCATTGTTTTCATTCGTTACCTCACTATTTGGGCTGCTCTTTTGCTCTATTTTATGCGGTGGATGTGCAGTTTTTCTGGACTGGTTTACGGGTTTAAAAGTGTAGTTTTTCAGGGACTGTTTTCGGTGAAAATGGGCTATTTTTCAGTGTAGTTTTTGGTGGTTTGGAGTGTAGTTCAGGGGCTAATTTTCGGTCATTGCTAGGATATTTTCTGGAGTGTTTTTATTGTTGTTGCCGAGTGGGTGTGAAGGGTTTGTGTTTTATTGTTGTTGCCGAGTGGCTTGTGGTTCGTTGGTAGTGTGTGCATCTGCCGAGTGGGTTCTGAAGGCTTTGTGTTTATCTGCTGAGTGGGGGTGGATTTTGCTTTAGTGAAGGCTGCTTGTCTTATGGAAATAGACAAGTCACGTTGAGGGCCATTTCGTGGCTGTTGAAGGATTATTGGGTTAATGAGCAGTGGCTGCTGGCTACGTGAGGGTTGTGCGTGTAGTTTAGGGTTTCTGGTTGGTGAATGATGTTGTTGTTGACCATGTGCGTGAAGCTGGGTAGGTCGTATGCTTGAATGAGGCTGCGTGAGTGCTTTTTACGTGAATGAGCAAGGTTATTTTCTTTGTTTTTTTTCATGAGAATGAGCCAGGGATTTCAAGGTTGGGTTTAGGCTTCATTTTACAGGCAATGGTTGGGGGAATATTGTGTAATTATGGGGGGATATTTTAATTAGTGTGCTATAAGGAAAAATCTATTTAATTAGGGATGTGATTTGGTTTGATTTGATTTGATCTCTTTTAATTAGGAATATGATTTAATTTGATTTGATTTGATTTCTTTAATTTGGGAATGTGATTTGTCTTGATTTTAGCATGTGTTTAATGTGTGATTTTATTATTTTGGAAGGAGGTGGGCGTGGGGTTAGAGGCTTTGGGTGTGTATTAGGCTTGTTTTGGTGGGCTTGGTGTGTGGTTTGGTGATGTATGGGCTTAGTGTGCGACTTGCGAGGGTTTTGGGCTAAGGATAAGTTTAAAACAGAGGCTTAACGAGCAAACCCCAAGCTAAGCAAACGAATTAAATCAACCAAGGTGTTAATTTCTGACTCGTCCCTTCTGACGTCTGTTTCCCGTGACTTTCACAACTTAAAAAGGTAGTGTCTCCATGTGAGACTCATCATCGGGACTTATATGCAAAAATGCAGTACCTACAGTCGCCCCCACTTTGATGGGACTTGTGCAGTGTGACAATGAAAATCCTATCAAAGTTTTGCAATGCATTTTTACTTACCTGGCTCGCCAGCTGTCACTTGACTTGCATGTTGCTTCGAACTGAGTTGATATTGTTGTGGCATACCCGGCATGTTAAACCTCATACCCGAGGTGTCGCGGTTGCGTCTCCATACCCGAAGTTCCATACCCGGCGTAATAAACCCCATACCCGAGGTGTCGTGGTTGCGTCTCCATACCCGGAGTGCCATACATGGCGTGCTAAACCTCATACCTGAGGTGTCGTGGTTGTGTCTTCATACCTGAAGTGCCATACCCGGCGTGATAAACCCCATACCCGAGGCGTCGTGGTTGTGTCTCCATACCCGGCGTGCTAAACCCCATACCCGAGGTGTCGCGGTTGTGTCTCCATACCCGGAGTGCCATACCCGGCGTGCTAAACCCCATACCAGAGGTGTCACGGTTGTGTCTCCATACTCGGAGTGCCATACCTGGCATGCTAAACCCCATACCCGAGGCGCGCGGTTGCGTGGGCCTCAACCCTGGGACGCATCCCCAAAACTGACAATGATGGTGGTTTATCCTCAAACCGCGTTGTATGAGAAAAGGGTGGGCTGGTCGCCCCCAGACTTGATCCATCATTCTGTTCTTTTACCGCTTTCATAAATACTACTTCTCACGAGATAATCCCGATAGCTAAATATATTTTGTCCTTAAAGGATGCTTCCTGTCGAAACTAGAGAACCTTCAAAGTAATTGATACGCTCAAATCCGACCGTCTGAGCGAGTGATCTGAACTAGACTCCCAGGTGTGTGTGCCAAGGTTCTTTCGCAGCT
Source organism: Zanthoxylum bungeanum (assembly GCA_019454045.1). Lineage (NCBI taxonomy): Eukaryota > Viridiplantae > Streptophyta > Magnoliopsida > Sapindales > Rutaceae > Zanthoxylum > Zanthoxylum bungeanum. The sequence goes on from SKCR01018895.1 coordinate 45,556, forward strand.
TAGTCCTTAAGTAAGCCAATTCGATGATCTAGTCTCAGAGAATTGGATCAGTGGGTCTAACCAACCTAGATGTCTTGATCATACTCTGTGATTACTTCCTCGTACTCAACATGATATGGTATTCTTCTTCTTTTCTTTCGTCTCTTTGTTTTCTTTCTTTTCATTTTGAACTTTTTTTTTTGTTTTTTGTTTTTCAACACACCTACCCTTTAAGGTAGCATTTCTCCTCATGGTGGTCCTAATACTCGCCCATGGGTAGCTTCACGCTCATCGGTTATAGGTTGTTCATTTTTTTTCCTTCAGAGACTTTTCTTTCGTTTTCAACCATACCACATATCGTAACTCGAGTAAACCAGGATGGACATCTAAGCAAACGGTCATTCACCGATCGACTATTTTTCAACTAGTCATCTCATTGACTACTCAGGCTTCCACTGCTAAGATCTTTAATCAAGTGCTCGTGAGTCTAGCCGAGATCAACACTTAGAATGCAGGATGAGAGCACTCTTGCACTTATCGTTTCCAAGGTTTCATCCCCGCTAGGGGTGATCGCGGTGCGGTTCGGGTCGGTTTTTTTATTTTTCTGTTCAAACCGCGCGGGTTGGCGGTTTAGGAAATTAGAAACTAAAACCGCAAATTTCCATCATCAAACCGCGGCGGTTCGGTTCGGCGGTTTAACGGTTTGAGAGGTGCGGGTTGGCGGTTTGTAACTTGTGAAAATTATTAGCTATTTGCTTAAAATGTTTGTGAAAATAATTAGCTATTTAAGCATTTTAGTTGGCTCTATGATTTCAGTATTGCACTCACTGCCAACTAAACAAAAACAAAATGGGAATACAATAAAAGTGACAAAACCAGTAAATTGTCTGACTGTCTCTAAATCAGTAAATCCAGAAGCTTGCAAAATCATACTGAATACAAATCATACTGCTATATTTCTTGACAGTAGTACAACCAAATATCAAAAGCCTTGCAAAATAAGATCATTTAAAATTTAAAGCTGAATACAAAATATGATCAATCAATAGCTTCCCACTGAATGGTTAAAATAGCAAATTTCAAGGGACAAAACAGCAGCCACGCCATTGTTCATCAAAAGGTTTAATTCCAAATGTCAATAACCTATAACATCAAATATTATGAGTCAATTATCTGTAATAGCAATGAAAATAGTATTGTTCATAAATATAAATACATTCAATATCTAAAGAGAAACAACATCAAATAATAACACATACAACCTTAAATGAAATCATCACCAGAATCGACATTCTCGTTCACATCGTCATAAAGCAAGTTAGGCTCAATCGTATACGTGGAACTTGATCCCGTCAATTCTACAAAAGTAACATTACAAAGAAAAAAATTACAATTTATTAGAAATCACATTGGCTTATGTCAAGTAAATATTAATTTCAATATTTTTAAACTAAACATTACCTGCTGCGAATTCCTCAAATTTTTGCACATCATCCATCGCAGCTCGAATATCAATTTCATTCGGCTTAGATTGCAACCAATTTTGAGAACAAATTAATGCTTCAACTGTATTAGGAGATAATGAACTTCTAAATGGATCAATTATCCTTCCACCTGTGCTAAAAGCCGACTCAGAAGCCACTGTAGAGACTTGAATAGCCAATACACTCCTTGCTACCTTAGAGAGGATTGGGAATTTGGAAGAATTCACTTTCCACCAGTTCAGTAAATCAAAAGTTTCAGAATCTTCCTCACACCCATCCGACAGATATCTAGTCAAGTCACATTGAGTCTCCACACTTTGTTCATCCAATAAATACTTTTGGAATTGAAAATTGAGTAACTTTCGAGCTTCTCCACCAAAATCATTCTTATCAACCAAAATAGTTTCTTTGTTAACTGGCACACTCACCCTACTACTAGATGATCCCATGGATGAATCATCCTTAAAATACTTATACAAGTCATTTAAAGCATCTCGCACTCGATTCTCAACATCAATAGCCTTAGAAACATCATAAATTTGAGAAAGAAAAAACTTTACATATTTCATCTTACACCTTGGATCAAGAACAACACCAACAAATAACACCCAATTCACTTTTGTATGATTCTCCCAATACTTGTCAAATTTTCTTTTCATATTAATTGCCATACATTCAAGCAATCTATCACCACTTTTAGCATATTCAAGCAATATGGTTTGAATTCTAACAAATTCACTGAAAAAATTATTTATTGTCACATGTAATGAAGCCGAAAATGCAAGTGTAACATCATAAAACACTTCCAAGAACTTCACTAAGCATCTACATCGACTCCAATCATCCAACCTAGGAGGTCCTTTAATTTTAACCCCATCAAAATACAATCTAAACCTAGGATCATCATCTTCCAACCTAAAAAAAGCTTTTTCAAAAATCTCAGCTGCTTCTAACATCAAATAAGTAGAATTCCACCTAGTCTCCACATCAAGACATAAAAGGCTTTTAGACTCAATCTTCTCCCTATCAATACTACTTTTAAAACTCAATTTCCTAGCAGGGGATGACCTCACATATCTTACTGCATTTCTTATTTTCTCAATCGATTCATTATTCTCTCGTAAGCCATCTTTTACAATAAGGTTAACAATATGTGCACAACACCTCATGTGAAGAAATTTATGACCTAAAACAGTGGTAGGCCAATCTTTAGTTTTCCTTGTAATATACCTTATTGCACCATTGTTAGAACTAGCGTTATCCACAGTGATGGTCATAATTTTATCAATTCCCCAATCTAACATGCAAGCCTCGATGAATTTACCAATTGTCTCCCCCGTGTGATTAGGCACTTGACAAAAATTTAGAATTCTCTTTTGAAAATGCCAATCATCATCTATCCAATGGGCTGTCAGACACATATAATTCAAGTTTTGGATTGAAGTCCAAGTATCTGTGGTTAGACATACACGTTGAGACTTAATTACATTTTTCAATTTTTTCTTCTCATTTTGATACATTTTCAAACAATCTCTTGCTACAGTCATGCGAGAAGGAACAATCATTCGGGGATTTAAATATTGAGAATAATTCCTAAACCCCTCCCCTTCCACCGTTTTAAATGGTAACTCATCAACTATTATCATCCTAGCAAGCATAACTCTAGCTTCTTCAACAGTAAAATGGACTGATTGTAAGCTACCCGACCCTGTGCCATCATTCAGTTTCTCAATTTTCAATGTTTTTTGTTTTGGATCAATAATTCTATAAGGGCACTTCTTACATCTCACTTTTATATGGGTACGCAAAGTTGAAGTACCATGGCAATGAGAGTCTGCCATATACTCAAACCCACAATAATTACATTTGGCTTTTTGTTCACCATCAATAATTATCTTTTCAAAATGGTCCCAAACAGAAAAATCAGAAGATTTAGAATCTTGCGACTTAGGCTTTGCTTTCCTATAATATTTCCTCTTTTTAGGAATGGAGGACTTACTTTTAGTAGGAACAGCAGAAGTATCCGTAATATTTGTGGCTTCATCATTCTCTTCCTCGCTTAAACAAATTTCAATTTCCTTACTCTTTGGGTCTTCTGATGCTTCCATTCACCCTAGTAATATAGCACAAAAATATAATTAATATACATCATTGGACCACCCATTAACAAAATAAATATTCTAAATATATATTATCAGTGCAAAATAGAAATAATTCTGCCTGTTGTAAAAAAAATAGCACATTCACTAAAAATAATTAGCTAAAACGTTGATTATCTAAAATCTAATTTCACTAGAACATAGAAATCGTTGAGAAATGATTCATCCATCTATTGAGAAAATAATTTTTCTGTCAAGCAGTAAAGATGCCAGTTAATACAGATTGTAGAGTTGCATGGCTAAATATAACATGAGGATTAATCAAACAGAACAACATTAATTAAACAAACTAGTAATGTTAAAACAAGAAAAAAAGGCAAAGCTTGTCAAAAAGCATAAATCTGTCAAAGCCTGTCAAAAAATGCAAAGCCTGTCAACATTCAACAGCAGCTTGATTATTCAATTTATACCTCTTTGCAAAGCCTATTGATTGAGTGTATCTACAAGCATGATTATTCAATTTATACCTCTTTGCTCATAGTCTCATACCTTGGCACTTTGCAGTTAGTAGCTTGCTTGGCTTGAATCTTGTTAACTCCAACGCCTCAATCTCAACAATCAACAAAGAGGAAGAAATGAGAGAGTCAGAAAGAGAAAAATGAGAAAGGATATAGCAAGTTAAGTGAGCAATAAAGTGAGAGTCTAAGAGGAAGAAATGGGAGAAGCAGAATCATAAGTCGGCGATCTAGGTTTCAGAAAGGGGAAGAAGAGTAAGAGAAATGAAAATCCCTAATTTTTTAGAAGCTTTTATATACTAACCATTTTCTTTATCGGGTCGGTTCATAACCCGATATTAACACCCGAAACCGTGACCCGAACCGAAAAATGCGGTTCGGGTCAGAACAACCCGAAATTAACCTAAAAAACTCTTCAATCCGCGGGTTTCGGGTCATTTCGGGTCGGGTCGGGTCGGGTTGCGGTTTGACCCGACCCAATGTTCACCCCTACCTTCCGCAAACAATTTTATCATCGGACATATGCCTAGCCATCAAGGACTTATCATCGGAAATATGCCCAGGTCAGCCTCAAAAACATTTGGATAGTTCCTGGACTGCCTGAACAGTGCACAATTCACTGTTTGGGCAGCCGTTACCTGGTAACGCCGTTTTTCACCGTTTTCGCGTATTTTCACTCCGAAACAATTTCTGATAAATATTTTTCTTGGGCAATTAAAATAAACCAATTTATTCTAACTACTCAATAAATAAAATATGAATTTTTATCTGAAAAATCAAATTTATCATTAATTACCGTGAGACCCATAAACTTTGCATTTTGATCATTTTGGTCCTTAAATTGTCAAATACATATTTAAGTGATTCCAAATCAACCCCAAAATGATTTATACATTATAATAAATGAAAATACAATTTGCAACACAAATCCAGAATTTTTCCAGAATTACCGAACAACCCCTATATTTTCCAGGATTTGCAATTTGGTCATTTTTGGTTCAAAATACATCAAGATCAAATCCAATCAATCCCAAATTTAATATACATCATATATACATAAAATTACATCACATATATGAAAATCCCCAAAATTGGATTAGGTTAAGAACCCTAATTTCATAAATTACTCCAATTGCATAATTTACATTAAATTGAACTAATTCAATACTTTAATCAATCCAATACCACACCAATCAAGTCTCACCATCATGAAACAATCCAAGAGCAATTCTAGGTTAATTATGAATAGCTAAACAACTCTAGAATTGTAGCATCCCGCCTAAGCTAGGATGCTACCGGTAGGAGACAGGCAAATCCTGACTCCATAAGCCTCTGACTCTGCCGAAATTTCGGCATAATCTCTACTAAAAATCATGCAACCTGGATCAAAGTCCAGCACCTCAGACAACCTATAGGGCTCAACAAACAATCTAACACTAAAATAATAAATTCAAGACTTAATACAGTTGGGCTTCATGCCCGAAAATACGTGTAAACAAAAACTTTTACAATCATAACTTAAACTGACTCAAACTCCGTACAACTATACTATTCAACCCAATTACTTTACAACCAGACTTGTAAAATCTTGACCCTTGTACTCCCAAGACCTGGTGACTGGCTGACTGCAACGCTGCTATCCGGCTCCTCAAGCTCTGAAGACTGTGGTCGACCGATCAGGTCACAACCTGCAAAACTTAAACACTGTTGTGGTGTGAGTCATGAGACTCAGTAAGTAACTATGCGCATTCCTTGAGCTTCAAACACATACAAAGTCTTAATCATGTTTCTGTTTTAACCTGGCTGTCTATGTGTTCATGCAATTTTGTATTAGGTCAGAACTAGCTAATTATTCCCTATCCACTTCACAAGCATATACATTGTCATTAATCCTTTTATCTGGTCATACACACTTTAACTTCGGTTTATCATTTACATTAACAAACATCCATACTAAATACATCAAGTTCTATATCACCAACTAACAAATTCAGATCCATCACGCTTCTGCTGCGCTATTTTAATATTCTAATACTTACTTGTTTACTCTTTGCTAATCTTAGTTTGGTTATTTACCATACTTATTCTTCTTTTATTTCCTTGAAATATCATCAAATCGGATAAATAAATAAATATTCTTTTCTTCAAACATTATCACACAACTTTAGATCATGTTTACATGTATGAATGCAATCATATTATCACGCATTACTATTCCCAAAGAGGACCTCTTATGAAAACCTACAATCAAGCATCATCCACAAATATATATAAACATAATATTGAAATCATGCATTTAATGTTATCTATATGCATCTCAAATGAAAACTAGAAGAATGTATGATCTATATACCTATCTTGTAAATTATACTCTACTCTATATGCCATGCTTATGAACTATCTCTTTTAAGCTTTTCTGAAAAACTTACATATGAATGTACTATTACGATCATGCATAATATCAACCACATGCATTTTCAATGGATAACCAAAATGTATATTTTATATGCATATCTTATAGACTACTTTCTACTTTAACATGTCATACTGTTTAAAAAAAAATACTTTCTGAAAAGCTGTTTTCTGAAAACTGCTTTCTGAAACTCTTTATGAAATCTGTCTTTCTAAAATATTGTTCTCTGAAAAATTGTTTCTAAAAACGGTTGAAAACTGTTTCTGAAAACTGGAGTCTTTATCTGAAATCTGTATTTCTGAAAAACTGTTTTCTGAAAATCTGATATTTCAAAACTCCTTTTCTGAAAAGCCGATATCTGAGTGTGCTGTGAAAAACTGACGCATGGGGGCGTTACGTATCGCCATCCCCCATACGCCCTAGAGCCAGATATGCAAACCCATGACATTGGGGCGTTACGTATCGCCGTCCCTCAAAGCATGCCATACCTGCCCTGAAACTGGTGGTCTTGGGGCGTTACGTATCGCCGTCCCTCAAAGCATGCCATACCTGCCCTGAAACTGGTGGTCTTGGGGCGTTACGTATCGCCGTCCCCAAGCCACAAATGGAGCTGGGGGTGCGGATCTATGCTACCACCCAAGCTCAAACTGGGGTCTAGGGGCGTTGTACGTATCGCCGTCCCCCTAGCCCGTCTGGAGGATCTGAGAGCGTCCCCTCAGTCCTCAATGCACATGTCTCTGAATCCGTCAATTCCAAGGTATCCGTCAATTCCAATGAATCTCAAGTTACATACTGGGGTGAGTTTTACCTCATGCCCCGAAAACATAAAACCATGTTCTGTTTCTCAAAACTGTAAAAGCTTTTCTGAAATACAATTCTCTAAAAAAGAAGACGTTTTAAAACTTCTTTAATACACTTTGTATTTCAAAACCATTTTTTAATCTCAAAGTTAACATAAAAATCATAACACACAAATATGCACATACATCTCTTATGCTCCCAGTTACTCTTATCTTTAGGTTGCCATGTAACTATATGTATATGTTCATGCATATATATAATTTAATGATATATGCATTCTATTACTTGTATATTTCGATACTAATTTTCTTATTTCTTTATAAGCTTATGTTTTCATTAATACAACTTGCACACATCACACATGCTCATTTATAATAAAATGTCACAGCTTTTTTGACACTTAAATCTAATATGCATTCCATATACATAGCATCATATACTCTTACATCAAATTATGAGTCTTTTGTCATTAAAAAAAAAAAACATTCTTCTGCAAATTGCTTATATAAATTAGTAATTCCCTAACATGTTCTATATATGTTTACATTTTTACTCTTATGCAATCTCATAAACTCAACTCCTAATTCCCAATTCTAGTATCAAATTAATCCTTAAGATTACCATACTTACAGAAACCATAACACTGATCTTTGTATCAATTCATATATTAGTATTTATTATCTCATACCATGTTACTCATAATTATATACTTTTGTTCTAACTTATTATTTCATACCCTCGCAAATGCGCAAACTTATGTCTATACCTAACCATACACATCCATAAATTTTCATATTACACGGACCATTACAATAGTAACCCATCACCTTAACATGATATAAATTCCATCATCACCAAAATAAAACATGCTTTCCTTTCAATAATATTAAATTCTATCAACCCCTACCATGGCTTACGATGACAATTCATCACAACTTAGCACTTTTAAAATGCCATGTAACATGTGTATATCACTTTTTAAAAATGTCCAAACACTAATTACATAATATTAACATCCCAAGCATGGACCATTATATACCATTATCAAAAACACAAAAACCATACCCCCTATCACAGCCTTGGACAATCGGCCAAGCAACCCCAATTTTATGTCTTCTGAATTCTTAATAAATCAAAGCTTGACTTATGCTAATAAAGCCATTAAATGAATAAATAAATGCCCTATCATTCTTAATCTTATCAATTATAGCACACCCAAGTTTAAACAACCATGAAATCAAAAATGATTAGGAGAAATTCATGCTAAATAATTAAAATTACAAGAAAAGGGGAGTTAGAGACTTAGCTAAATCTAAGCTTGAGGAAGCACAATTTCTCCCTCACCTTCTTCTTCTCGGTCTCCTCTCTCGGCCTAGCCCATGCTCTCTCCTCTCACTGCCAACTCATCGGAACAAACTCTGAGGATACGCCGGAGGTTTGCCGGTAACTGGAGACACGGCCAAGTGAGGCCGATGCTTCACTCTCTATCTCTTTCTTTCTCTCAGCCTCTTTCTCTCTCACGATTATCCCATTCTCTCCATTTCTATCTCTTGATCCTTTTTTTTCTGTGTAATTGCTGTGTGCGTGAACCATGAACTGTGTGCGTGTCTTTCAATTAACTGTGTGTGTATGTTCCTCCGTGTAACACGTGTGGGTTATATACATATATATACAATACATGAGTGTAGCATTTTTAGAATAATAAAATGTGTGTGTGAGTTCCCTTTCTTCCACGTGTGTGTGTCTTATATATATATATATTTGTATGTCTAGATATTTCTAGAATTATTTATTATTTGTGCGTTAATTTTCAATTGATCCCTCAAGTTTTAATTATCATTATTTTATAACTAATTTAAAAAAAGTCCCTATTTTATAATAAAATTAATCTCGCGTTCGGACGCGGCTTCACGCGCCGAAAATATAATTCACGCAATACTCTAAAATAATCTGGGATGTTACATCCGCCTTCCTATCGGACCACTGATTCAAACTTTATACAAAATTTTCGAAGTTAAAACCGAACCCTTAATTTTCAAAGACTAACTCCTCCTCCATCGGCTGTTGTTGGAAGGCTGGCAGGAACATCTTCTTGAGTCTCGACCGCCACCGGCGATTCAGAGTGAACAGCCGCAGGTCCGACATCCTCTCTTTCCTCTACGTGTTTCTCAACCTCCTCCGTCTCATCTACATGAAATGCTTGGCTCGACCTCGTCCTTCTTCGTCTCAACCTCCGCCCTTTTTTCTTCATAATCGTCCTCCGATGACGAATCCATACCAGCGACACGCCTTTCATACTCTTTAATCTATTTCTCCGACTTCCAGTCTACGTGTTTCCCATCAAGATATTCCTTCATTAAGTCATATTCCTTCATTATTTTAGAGTCACGCAATACTCTAAAATAATCTGGGATGTTACATCTGCCTTCCTATCGGACCACTGATTCAAACTTTATACAAAATTTTCGAAGTTAAAACCGAACCCTTAATTTTCAAAGACTAACTCCTCCTCCATCGGCTGTTGTTGGAAGGCTGGCAGGAACATCTTCTTGAGTCTCGACTGCCACCGGCGATTCAGAGTGAACAGCCGCAGGTCCGACATCCTCTCTTTCTTCTACGTGTTTCTCAACCTCCTCCGTCTCATCTACATGAAATGCACTTGGCTCGACCTCGTCCTTCTTCGTCTCAACCTCCGCCCTTTTTTCTTCATAATCGTCCTTCGACGACGAATCCATACCAGCGACACGCCTTTCATACTCTTTAATCTATTTCTCCGGCTTCCAGTCTACGTGTTTCCCAGCAAGATATTCCTTCATTAAGTCATATATGTTTTTCATCATGGAATCAATGGCGATATCCTCTATTTGCTCTAACAATGATTCATTTTCCTTTTTCACATTTTCAAAACTTGCTTTATAGCTATCAATTGTAAGCTCGGCCGTCTTTTTTTCCATCTTCAGAGTAGCCTTGACCTCCTTCAACTCTTTCTCGAGCCCCTTCTCCTTCCTTTGAGAAGCGACCAGCCCGGACTTCAGATCTGACGACTCCTTCCTCACAACCGACAACGTTTTCTCCAGCTCCTTGATCCTCCTCTAATTGGATTCCGCATTCTTCCGCATGTGTAGACTACATTCCAGTGCCTAAAGAAGTTGAGTCAGAACATCATTCGACCCAAAAAAAATAGCTCTACTCACTTGATAATTCAATGTGATGGCTTTCTTCATGGCCTCCACCGGGCCAATTTGTGCCAACCTTACTTCATCCCCCTCAAGGAGAAGCCTTTCCACGAATGAATCAATAATTGAAGGGTCAGAAATTGCAGTCGACTCTCGTGGAACCTTTAAGATGAGGTTATCAGGGTCCTCTTCCACTTCCGCTTCAGCGATAGACTTCATTTTCTTCCCCGCAGAAATCATTGCAGTCAACTTCACTTTCTCTGCAGCACCCTCACTTGAAACGACTTCCCTTTGTTGAGGGCCAGCTTTTTTCGGCTTCTAGCTCTTCTTCTTCGACTTCCTTGACTTCTTCCGACTCTTCATCTCGTCGAGTGAAGCTACGGTGAATGGCCTAGTCATCATTTCCTCTGCGCATAAAAATTCTTCGGGTTTTAGGGGCTCTCGATATCTATACCCTCCATATAACATTTGACACGACCATCTACAATTTATCACGGGCAAAACGTCGTTACATGAGGCCAGAACCTTACCTTCTTCTCGGTGATAAATTTCATTCCACAACGGAGTCGCCCTTAACTTCTTTTCCGTTAAAATAGTCTTACAGTGTCTTTCTTCGGCCGACAGGGATATAATGGCTTTGGTGTTGGAGATTGTACGTGCAGTCGTGATGAATGACTTGTTTCGTAGAGGATCTGCAGCAACAAGAACATGGTTATTCAAATATGCAAGTATGACCCAAGGATTAAAGATTAGAGAAAAAACGTTACTCACTCGACAAACACCAAAATTCTGGGATTCGACCAGCCCCGGTCGATCCAAATATACCCTCACCCTTTACAAAGAAATAATAGGACTGCCAATTTCCCCTATCATAAGTCGGCAATCCAGTAACTAATTGTGTCTTTCTCTGTCGAAGGATCAAAGTATATCTTCCTCTCTCTTTCAAATGCTCCTTCAGGTAGTACGTCTCTAAAACATCATTTACCTCAAAGAGTATTCCCAACTCAAAAGACAAACATTCAATCGACAATAGAATCCTCCACGCGTTTGGCATCAGCTGTGAATGAGCAACTTTAAAATGATCCAGAACCTCCCAGACCAGTCTCGGAATATAGAACCTCAACCCCACAAAAAATGGACGTACGTAGAATCCCATCCACCCCGGAACCTTGTAATCGATTCTTTCATTCAACGAAGGCACCCGGAGTTCCAAAGAATCAGGGAACCTATATATACAGCTGAGCTCCCTCAACATTTTCGCAGTCATTCGACTAGCATGATTTTTTGATAGTAAGTTAGTGGGTTCACTCGTACAAGGGAAGTCACTCGGCTCCCCAACAGCGGGCAAATACCTTAGTGGAATGGCCTCGGTAGGGGTCTCTTGAGGAGGCCTAGCCAGGGTAACTACGCCACCCTCGATCAACTATTGGTACGACCAATCTTTGTATTCTACTTCCTCCTTAGTCTCACTTGACGATTCGACATAACTATTGATGTTGGCACCTAAGCTGCCTAAAGAGTCTCCACTCGACATCTTCCAGACAACAAGCATATAAACAATTAATCTCCCTAGTAACCTACCTCATAAAGATCAAAACTCACAAACACAATTTTTAAACAAATTTCACAAACCCAAAGATCAAACAGCCAAATTTACCTAAGAACAGCTTGAATTGTCACTATGAATGTTTAAAGAAATTGAAGAACAATAGGAAGTTTTCGAAGAATACCTTGAAACACTTGAGAGCTCTCCTTACTCGACTTCCAAATGAGGTGAAATGAAGCACCCAATGCTCTTTTATACACGCTACTTAAATTGGCGCCAAAATTCACGCAAAAAAAAAACTCCTTGTAATCCACACTAGGGTTTACAATTAATGGAAACAAACATGATAATAATCTAAGTGTCAAATATGTCGACCGGGGACATCCCCCCGATGACTCATGTCGAGAGTTATGGTATTCACTCGCCTCATACGACTATTCGAGTGAAGTTAATAATGAACCACCATCTGGTTCAGTCGACCGGAGACATCCCATTGATGGCCATGTCGAGTCAAATAAAGAGTTACGATATTCACTCGCCTCATATGACAAGTCGAGTGAGATTACTCCTGAACCACCATCTGATTCAGTCGACCGGGGACATCCCCCTGATGACTCATGTCGAGCCAAATAAAGAGTTATGGTATACACTCGCCTCATACGACAAGTCGAGTGAGATTACTCATGAACCACCATCTGGTTCAGTCGACCGGGGACATCCCCCTGATGACTCATGTCGAGAGTTATGATATACACTCGCCTCATACGACAATTCGAGTGAAGTTAATCCTGAAACACCATCTGGTTCAGTCGACCGAGGACATCCCCCGGATGGCTCATGTCGAGTCAAATAAAGAGTTACGGTATTCACTCGCGGCTCTGCCAATAAATTTGTGCTTGCACCCGACGTCCCCAGGATAATATAGCCCAGAAAATTTTCTGTCTCGATGGTTAGCACAAACGCGGATCGAAATTCTCACACCCAACACAAAAAACAATTGCTCGGAATCTGTAGAAACAACCGTGAGGTTGTCGGCTTTGAAAAGTGTTTGAAACAAAATATTTTCTCTCGGTTTCTTTCGGTTTGAAAGTGTTTGAAACAAACAATGGATTTTGCTCTCATTTTTCTTTGGTATTTTTGCTCTCGGTTTTGTTCCAATCTATTCATTTTCAACAAAGAAGCATGATATATATATATATAGGGGAAATTTCGAACGTTGGCAATAATAGACAACTTTAACAATTATTTTTTAAAACGTTGGGAAATTAATTCACAGACATTGGGAAATTAATTTAAAGTAAAGGTTTGATACGTTTTACAAAATAAAATTCAATGTATAAGCTGTTTTTTTCATTTAAAACGTATTACAAATATATATATATATATATATTTATATATATCTTTAAATAAAATTTTTTCCAATAAAATATATATATATGCACCCGCACCCATCCCGAACTGAACGATGAACACGGCGGCGACGCGCCTGTGTGGATAACCACATTTGGCTATCTCCTCACCCTTTCATAAAAGTGGGTACCTCTTAGGGCTCAAACTCAACTCACTACACAACACCATATAAACAACAAGATTTGTGTGTAGCTTTCCAATATGGGACTCCCTAATAATTGTGGTCTTTTGTAACATCTCTATTAAATTTTTTATTTTTGTAACAACTTTTTCATTCAAAACATGTAACTCTTCAAAATATGTAACTCCCTTTATTTAAATTCACATTAACACAATCCCCCACTTGAATTTTAATAAAATATTTTCATCGAGCAATCTAATATAAGGTCGTGCATAAATAAAAATGTATCGACTTGAACCTTTACGTAGTGTTGGCAATTCAGATTACACTAGAGTAACTCGTAGTTTTGAACTTTATCTCTAACAACGTTACACACACAAATCTTTCAGGGTGAAGTCAAAAAGCTTGTGCATAAAGGCCGTGCACGTATATCCCGGTATAATGAATGCTCTAGAAACTTTTGCCAAAAGTTTCATAAGAAGCGGTTTCACTTCTACATTCACATAAGTGTGTCTATCAAGAGTACTTCATTCTATATAGAGTATATAACACATAAGAGTTAAATAAATCGTCCTTACATCGCTTCGGGATATCATGCTATCAGAATGGAACTCGTCGACTATTAGCATGATTCAACTCTCATTATTTTATGATTTTTTATTACCCATTGAACCTATTTATGGCTTGCTGTTGTTGCTCACCTTCAATTTCTTTTTTATGGAAGTTTCTATGACAATTGCAAGCCACAACCATCAGTTGCATTACCTCCCATGACAGCTGCATGATTCTTGAGGCACTATTTGTACTTGACCATTTTCTTATTAGCAGCACTAATTTAGGTGGAGCCATTTTGCTGGTCTTTTAAGTTCGGGAATATGAGGATGGGGGAGGAATTTGAAATGCTCATGAAGAAGCTTGTCTGATGTTGTTATGAGGTGTATGATGATGGCGGTAGTAATGATCATGATGGATCATGTGGCCATACCTACCAACACCATTTGCACTGCTTATTGGAATTGGGCTCTCTCATTCTTGACTTGAAAGTTCTATTCTAGGTATAATAGTAGATTAAAACCATTGGGAGAGTAACAACACTCTTACCAAGGTTTCCCACTATATAACCTCGTATAAATGTGTAAGAGGGGATCACACCACATGCTTCTACTAACCTTGTATAATCTCGCATCTCCGGCCACTATTATATAAAACCGGACAGCAAAACAATAATAACACACATCACCTCATACAATCATGTTTCACGCTCACTCCATCACTCTCATCTCAACAATCACGAAATACTCAAATACTTCAATTCATAATACAAACATATTATTTTACCCAACATGATATTTGTAGACAACAGAAACTGGGCGACGCCGTCCTAGGCTCGCGGCCTAGCTGAGAAGTGTGAAATAACATGGAGTCGCCACCCGGTGTGAACCGGGACAAAGATTTAAAGCCGCACTCCCCTCTCGCAAGGGAAGACCTCAAACCGTTGGGTTCGGAATGGTCCCTTACTTATGTCACTTGTAATGAATGGATTTGTATAATTTAACCAAGTCTACTCAACATACATGCCTAAATCTAAGTTCACATGCTTTGAAAGTAAAAACAACATTACAACAATCTAATCATGCTTCAAATACAAATTTGAGTGAAATGAAACATGTGAGTCTTTTAAGTGGTACGGGGCGTTGTATCCCGAGTGCAAACCATACTACCGTCCATTCGGATTCGGCTATGGAATTTATGTCAGGGTTTCCATCCAATATACCACAAAAAGAATACATATTCCATTCACTCAAAACCACATCACGTACTAATTAATGACATTCATGCGACAGAAAAACAAATTACATGTAATCCTACCTTATTAATTTATGTAACCTAAATTAATTAACATGTTAAATTAACTATTCATGCTAGCATTATTAAACACATATTCTAAGTCAATATTTCATGTAAACTAATTCTAAATAACATGCTTAAATAGCCATTTAAATTAAACATACTTCCTACGTCATTACTCCATGTAAACTAATAACATGCTCAAAATACATTTTTAAATCATTATTTAATGTGAGAAAATTCTGTAATATAAACCCTCAGGTCTAACCTTTTTATGTCGTTTTCCTTGGAGATGCGTTATATGGCCGTCGGAAGGGCAAAGGCACTACAATTTCACTGGTTCGCTGGTTCAATGTTCTGCTCACTGTTTCGCACTTTTGTTCGCTGTTTGGAGTCCCCTTGAGCTGCTGTTTGGCGTGACCTTCAGAGGGTTGATAAGGTCAGTTTGTGCACTGGTTTGAGGGGGAATAAGGGTGATTTGGGTGCAATTTCGTGGGGCTAATTTCAGGCAGTATGTTCGTGAGTTTCAGGTCTGTTTGTAGGCTATCTTGGCGTGAAAATGGGGCTGGTTTGGGGGCTGTGATGGCATGAATCTTCAGGTCTGGACAAAGGCTGTAGTGTGCTTGAATTATAGAGGAAATTAGAGGCCAACTACGTGAGGTTGAGGGCTGATTGAGGGCTGTAATGTGCGTGAATCAGTGGGCAGTGAGGAGGGGTGTGTGGGCTTGATGTGCAGAGAAGATGTAGGGCTGTTTTGATCTTTCAAAATGCTTGAGTCTTTGCTTGATGTGTGCTTGATCTCCTTAGGTATGTGTTAGGGGTTTCAAGGTGGAAAATGATGGTTTATATAGGCAAATGGTGTAGTGGAGGTGTAAGTGTGAATGAGTGAGGTATGGGTGTGAATGAGTGAGGTATGGGTTTGAATGAGTGAGGTATGGGCTTGAATGAGTGAGGTGTGGGTGTGAATGAGTGAGGTATGGGTTTGAATGAGTGAAGTATGGGTGAGGTATGGGTTTGAATGAGTGAAGTATGGGTGAGGTATGGGTTTGAATGAGTGAAGTATGGGTGAGGTATGGGTTTGAATGAGTGAAGTATGGGTGAGGTATGGGTATTGAATGAGTGAAGTGTTATTTATTTAATATTTTGTTAAAGTGAGGTGGAATGGTTAAAGTAAGTTTGGTATATGGGTAAATCATGTTGGAATAGTGTAAGGAGGGGTAATTTTAGTGTTATGGTCGTGGGCCTAATGGAGGGTGGGCTTGGTGTTTGATTTATTTTGGTTTTATAGGCTTTGGATGTGGGTTTGGGTGCTTAGGTGGCTTTAGAATGGTTTGGGGTGATTTCGGGTTAAGAGATACGTTTAAAAAATGAACTTTCAACAAGCGAATTCCGAGCGAACTTAAACAAAACATGTCAATTCTTGACTTTGCCTTTCCGACAACCGTTTTCCGCAACTCCTACGACCTAAAGATGGTGTATCCATACGAGACTCCTCATCGGGTTTCACATGCAAAAATGCAATGTCTACAGTCGCCCCCACTTTGATGGGATTTGTTCAGTGTGTGACAGTGACAACCCTATCAAAGTTCGTGCAATGCATTTTTACTTACCTGGCTCGCCAGCTGCCGTATGGTCTGCCTGTTGTTCTGAACTGATGGTGCTAAGCCCCGTACCTAAGGCGTCGCGGTTGCGTCTCCGTACCTAGAGTGCCGCAGTGGTGATGATTGTCCATTTTTGAACTATGCTCCATTTTCGGGATGCCATTTTCGGCATATGTTGTGAGTGCTCCATTTTGGAGTGCCATTTTCGGTAGCTGATGTGGTACTGGTTCATTTCTGAACCGTGCTGTGTGAGAATGTGCTCATTTTTTTGCCGTTACTTGATGAGAGGTCTTTGCGGCCACAAACCTGCAAATATAAAACAAAATTAGATGTATATATGTCGTTCAGAGCGCCATTTTTGCATCTGTTGTGTGTACTCCATTTTGGAGTGCCATTTTCAGCAAGTGATGAGTGTGCCCATTTTGGAGCGCCATTTTCGGCAAGTGATGAGTGTTGCCCCATTTTGGAGCGCCATTTTCGGCGAGTGATGAGATGATGGTCCATTTCCGAACCGTGCTCCATTTTGGAGCGCCATTTTCGGCAAGTGAGAGTGTGCCCCATTTTGGAGCGCCATTTTCGGCAAGTGATGAGTGTGCCCCATTTTGGAGCGCCATTTTCGGCAAGTGAGAGTGTGTGCCCCATTTTGGAGCGCCATTTTCGGCAAGTGAGAGTATGCCCCTTTTGGAGCGCCATTTTCGGCAAGTGAGAGTGTGTGCCCCATTTTGGAGCGCCATTTTCGGCGAGTGATGAGATGATGGTCCATTTCCGAACCGTGCTCCATTTTGGAGCGCCATTTTCGGCAAGTGAGAGTGTGCCCCATTTTGGAGCGCCATTTTCGGCAAGTGAGAGTGTGTGCCCCATTTTGGAGCGCCATTTTCGGCGAGTGATGAGATGATGGTCCATTTCCGAACCGTGCTCCATTTTGGAGCGCCATTTTCGGCAAGTGAGAGTGTGCCCCATTTTGGAGCGCCATTTTCGGCAAGTGATGAGTGTGCCCCATTTTGGAGCGCCATTTTCGGCAAGTGAGAGTGTGTGCCCCATTTTGGAGCGCCATTTTCGGCAAGTGAGAGTGTGCCCCATTTTGGAGCGCCATTTTCGGCAAGTGAGAGTGTGTGCCCCATTTTGGAGCGCCATTTTCGGCAAGTGAGAGTGTGCCCCATTTTGGAGCGCCATTTTCGGCATATGAGAGTGTGCCCCATTTTGGAGCGCCATTTTCGGCAAGTGAGAGTGTGTGCCCCATTTTGGAGCGCCATTTTCGGCAAGTGAGAGTGTGCCCCATTTTGGAGCGCCATTTTCGGCATATGAGAGTGTGCCCCATTTTGGAGCGCCATTTTCGGCATATGAGAGTGTGCCCCATTTTGGAGCGCCATTTTCGGCAAGGTGAGTGTGATGGTGGTCCATTTCCGAACCATAACTGATGTGATTGCGGCCCATTTCCGAACCATAACTGATGTGAAAGCGGCCCATTTCTGAACCCTAACTGATCTGATTGCGGCCCATTTCCGAACCTTAACTGATGTGAGAGTGGTCCATTTTTGAACCAATGCTGAAGTGAAAGCGGTCCATTTTTGAACCAATGCTGATATGATAGCGGTCCATTTCTGAACCAATGCTGAAGACGATGTGAAAGTGGTCCATTTCCGAACCAATGCTGATATGAGAGCGGTCCATTTCCGAACCAAAGCTGAAGTTGATGTGAAAGTGGTCCATTTCCGAACCAATGCTGAGAGAGAGCGGTCCATTTCCAAACCAAAGCTGAAGCTGAATGTGTCTCCGTACACGGAGTGCTATATCCGACGATACCGATACTGATGTGATGTGGGCCTCGCCCCCGGAATACCATACCCGGCGAAACTGATAATGATGATGGTGTGGGCCTACCCCCAGAATGCTATACCCGGTGAAACTGATACTGATGTGGGCCTCGACCTTGGGACTCATCCCCGAAACTAATGCTGTAGCTGATGTAGGCCTCGACCCTGTGACTCATCTCTGAAAACTGATAATGTAGCTGATGTGGGCCTCGCCCCCAGAATGCCATACCCGGCAGCAATGATACTGAACTGATGTGGGCCTCGCCCCCAGAATGCCATACCCGGCAGCACTGATACTGAACTGTTGTGGGCCTCGCCCCCAGAATGCCATACCCGGCAGCACTGATAATGGTGTGAGCCTCAACCCGCAGAGTGCCGTACCCGGCAAAGATTGATAATGATGCAAATGATTTATTTCAATATATTATATTACTCTCCTCGAGACAATCTTAATAGCTAAACATATTTTCGTCCTCAACGAATGCTTCGTGTCAAAACCAGAGAACCTTCAAAGTACTTGATACACTCAAGTCCAATCACCTGAATGGGTGATCAGAGTTAGACTATATGTGTGTGTGTGCCAAGGCTCTTTCGCAGCTTAGTCCTTAAGTAAGCTAACTTGGTGATTTCGTTTCAGAGAATCGAACCAGTGGGTCTAACCAACCTAGATGTCTTAATCACGTTCTGTGATTACTTCAGCATACTCAACATGATATGGTTTTTTCTTTTTTCATTTTTCTTTTGTCCTTCTTTTCATTTTGAATTTTCTTTTTTTTTTTTTTTTCTTTTTTTTTCTTTTTTTTTTTCTCTTTTTTTCTCTTCTCTTTTCTTTCTGACACACCTACCCTTTAAGGTAGCATTTCTCCTCATGGTGGTCCTAATACTCGCCCATGGGTAGCTTCACGCTTATCGGTTATAGGTGGTCTATTTTTTATCTTTATTTTATTATTTTTTTATTTATTTTTTATTTATTTTTTTTTCAGAGACTTGTTTCTTTATTTCCAACCATATCATATATCATAGAATCAGTAAAAAAATGTGGACACCCAGGCAAACGGTCATTCACCGATTCGTCATCTTTTCAACTAGTCACCTCGATAACTACTCAGGTTTCTACTGCTAGGATTCTGTAATCCAGTGCTCGTGAGTCTAACTCAGATCAATCCATTCGGAATACCGGAAGGGTGCGTGTCTTGCACTTATCGTTTCTAGGGTTTCTCCCTACAGCATTCAATGTCATCACAGGACATATGTCTAACTATTAAAACTTATCTCACTCAATTTTTTTCATTTTTTTTTTATTTTTTTATTTTTATTTTTTATTTTTTATTTTTATTCAAATAACACAAAATAAACAAGATAGTAATACAAAAGACTAGAGGTTAAGATCCAGATTCAGTTTACGCTTTTTACCACGATCGTCCTCGGACCATTTGATCTTGGAAATGATAGGGTCCACGTGCGGTTCAAAGGCCAAGATTTGGTCAATTAAATCCTGGGCAGTTCTGGCTGTGAAAAGGAGTTCGTTCACAGGTTTCGTTACGAACCCATTTCTTCGGCTGTCTTCAAGAAACACATAAAGAAAATCATAAAACCCATCAACGTTAAATAATCCAAGGGGTTTCTGGTGTATGTTTAGGTTCGCCCAAGATAGCACTATAAACATTTCCTCCAACGTGCCCAAACCTCCTGGTAGAGCAATAAAGGCATCTGCACGGTTAATCATCTCCACCAGTCGCTCTGACATTCCCGGCACGAGCAATTCTACTCTCCGTTCGATGGTCCTATCAGATTCGCCTCCGCCAAAGGCTTTGGGATGATTCCCAGAACTGGACTGCCTCCGTCACGTACAGCCTTTGAAACAATTCCCATCAGTCCAAGATTGCCTCCACCGTATATTAAGTGCATATTCCGTTCAGCAATGACTCGGCCCAATTCTTGGGCTGCCTCTATGTATTGCGGTTTAGTACCCACACTGGTACCGCAAAACACACAAATTGTCTCAACTCGTCTCCTGGAAGTGGCTTCCATTTTCTCTCTTTTACTCGGATGTATATTTGAATGTGTTGAGGTAGAGAAATACTGAGCTGAATTTATAGTACTTAAAAGATGAGTAATAATTGTACTAGTAGTACCTTTCACCGAATGGTGGTTAGCTAAACCACAAAAAAGGCCACGAGAAGTCAAAAGGTCCTGGATCCTGTCTATGAAAGCAACAAAAGAAATCGTGAAATGTCAAAAGGTCGTGGATTCTATCCACGAAAATAAAAGAAAATACCAAAAGAAGTCCTAAAAGTTGTGGATTCTGTCCACGAAAAATAACAGAAAATAAAAAAAGAAGGCAAATCAAAGCAATAATTAAAGCAAAGGATTGTGTACTCAGCACGCCTCTTGCTTGGCATAAGTTCATTAGGATGCGTCTCATGAATTCTTCTTTTACTCTGCCACCACTAATGAATTAGTTCTCATCATCGTGATTGCCAAATATCATCTCTTCTGTCTTAAGACGTTATGTCTTTGCTTTTACCTACCAAAATAACACACAAAATTAAAAATTCTATGACATGTATACAAAAATGAAAATAGAATCACAACAAAATGCATGGGTGCCTCCATGTTAGCATTAAATTCATCGTCTTTAGCCAGACATGACCGAAATCCATCTGTCAAGGTGGCTCCAATGCCTACCAAAATAATACACAAAATTAAAAATACGACATGTATACACAAAACATGAAAATAGAAATTGCAACAAAGTGTATGGGTTGCCTCCCTGTTAGCACTAAATTCATCGTTTTCAGCCAGACATGACCGAAATCCTTCTGTCAAGGTGGCTCCATTGTCATCCTTAGTGCTTATGTCCCCTTTTGATCTTTGCCATTTTCTTTTTCTCTCTCTTTTTTTTCTTTAAACCTGCAAATACAAAACAACAATACGAATACATGTGCATGTAAATATGTAAGTGAAGAGATACTCCCTTTTCGTGATGGCTTGGATCTTCATTGTGCTCCTCTGCGCCACATGTCTCTAGTCGCTCTCTGCTGGTTTTCTTCTGAAATCTGCAAAACACAACACAAAACAAAGGATGCAAGTTACGTGTATGCATGGATGAATTCCCTATCCCGTTGGGTTAGGTCTTCTGCCCGTTCCCTTGGTGACCGCTCAGTTCTTTCTTCTTTTTTTTTTTTCAGCAAAGTGCAGCTTCAATCTGCTTTCATCGACCAATTCGGTGAACTCCCAAATCTGGTAATCTCCTTGCCTTTTTTCCCGATTTTCTGTCTTTTTCTGCTTACTCCGCTGAGAATTCTCCGTGTTCTGAGTGTCACTGAATATCATGGTATCAGTGTTGTCAAATATACTCATATTGTGCAGGTTGAATGAATGAGACTCAGGCAAGTAAGCGAAATGAACTTCTTTATTATCATTTAGAAAAAGGTTCGAACAAGTAGACAAAATAAATGATGGATCAGAGTTGAATAAGATCAGGGAAATAAACATCCCCGTGATTTGTAACTTCGTCTTCCCCTGTCTTCTTGCTTCCTTCGACCAACAACTTCTCCAGTTTCAATAGTTCTTCTGCCAATTCACCTTCGTCACTGTCCGAGAGGTTTTCCCAAAGATCCTCCCTCTGTTTTATTTCACTTTTACCACTGTTGCCATGTATCCCCCTGCGAGAAGTTTGGTAGTTGCGAGTTTGAAGGATATGGCTGTCAGGTAGGCCGGGGTTAATTATGCGAGAGGGTGGAGATTTTTTGTGTGTATCGGGTTGTTCTCTTTCAGGATCGGGTATTTTTTGGGAGTCTATGAGGTCTTGGATTTCATGCCTAAGGCGGGCGCAGTTGTCGGTGTCATGACCTATTTGCTGGTGGAGGCAACAGAAAAGGTTCAGGTTAATGTAGCGTGGCACAGGGTTTGGAAGTGGTCTGGGCTCTAAGGGAATTATGAGTCCTTGCCTTTTCAACTCCTTAAACACCTCTGACAAAGGTCTACCAAGTTTGGAGAATCGTCTGTCTCTAGCAGGGGTAACCCCAGAGGAAGTGGGCTTGGTCTTTGAAGGTTCCTCAATGGTCTTTCCATTCCGGTTGCACAACTTTCTGTCACTGGCTACACTGGGTACAGTCAAACTAGCCACAACATTGGTCAAAACTTGCAGTTGCTCAACAATTTTGGTCACTTTGATCTCCAATCGATCCAAACGGGATTCCTCGTTGGTTGACTTGATCATACTGGTTGATGGTCCCTTGAAAAATCTTTTTTTCCTCCCTAACCCAACGGGAATCTATGATGGCTTTTAAGCACAAAGGGTTAACATGATGCATGCATGCATGAGATGCGCGTGATGTATGAAATAAATAAGCTCGTAAAAGAATTTACAATAATCGGCCCGTTATCATTTCAAAGTATTTAGTCACACTATTGCGCAGTGCAAACTTGTCCCAGTTGAAAAGGCCCACATGTTTACACTTTGCGATAATATAACTAAATAACTTCAAATAATAAGAGGCCTAACACAAAATAGCCCATTAGCATTTTAGAAGCTTTTGACCTAATTGTCAAAGGACATGAACTTGTCCCTGTTTAAATGGCCCAACAAGTTCACATTTATTGACAAAAAGTCCAACTGAATCCAAATGATAATGGTCCAAAACACAAGCATAAATAAGTAATTTTTACTGGTCACAAAAATAAGGTTCATGTGTAAGTTCTAGGAATGTAAACAAAGGCCCTTATTGACAAAGGATTACCCACAACTAGGACTCCCCACTCAAGGGTTCAAACGACCAAGTGAGTGCACCTTATATGTCAACAAGTTAAGGTATGTGACTAACTGTCAAATGGACTTCCGTTGTAGATTCCCCAGAGGGAGGGCGGAGCAAAGCTCACCGTGGATACCCAAGCCCCTTAGGCTCTTATCGCTTGGTGACAGGAATAAACAACGAGTCCTCCAAATTAGTCTATCACATGAGATGATTATTTAGATGCCTTCGCAGCTTTTCCTTATAAAAAGGTAGTGAGTGAGGAAAACACCAACCATCCCCTAGGAAAATGATTATCTAGGTGCCTTCACAGCTTTTCTTGTAAAATGTAGTGAGTGAAGGAAGACACCAAACATCACCTAGCCCTAACAATGCCTTTGATTAAATTCCCTAAACTTACAGTAAACATGGTTAATTAAAACACAAATCCAAACATTACAAGACTATTTCGAGGCCAATTCTCTTATCCCCAGTGGAGTCGCCAAACTGTAGACAACAGAAACTGGGCGACGCCGTCCTAGGCTCGCGGCCTAGCTGAGAAGTGTTGAAATAACATGGAGTCGCCACCCGGTGTGAACCGGGACAAAGATTTAAGGCCGCACTCACCCCTCGCAAGGGAAGACCTCAAACCGTTGGGTTCGGAATGGTCCCTTACTTATGTCACTTGTAATGAATGGATTTGTATAATTTTAACCAAGTCTACTCAACATACATGCCTAAATCTAAGTTCACATGCTTTGAAAGTAAAAACAACATTACAACAATCTAATCATGCTTCAAATACAAATTTGAGTGAAATGAAACATGTGAGTCTTTTAAGTGGTACGGGGCGTTGTATCCCGAGTGCAAACCATACTACCGTCCATTCGGATTCGGCTATGGAATTTATGTCAGGGTTTCCATCCAATATACCACACAAAAGAATACATATTCCATTCACTCAAAACCACATACGTACTAATTAGGACATTCATGCGACAGAAAACAAATTACATGCAATCCTACCTTATTAATTTATGTAACCTAAATTAATTAACATGTTAAATTAACTATTCATGCTAGCATTATTAAACACATATTCTAAGTCAATATTTCATGTAAACTAATTCTAAATAAATGCTTAAATAGCCATTTAAATTAAACATACTTCCTACGTCATTACTCCATGTAAACTAATAACATGCTCAAAATACATTTTTAAATCATTATTTAATGTGAGAAAATTCTGTAATATAAACCCTCAGGTCTAACCTTTTTATGTCGTTCCTTGGAGATGCGTTATATGGCCGTCGGAAGGGCAAAGGCACTACAATTTCACTGGTTCGCTGGTTCAATGTTTCTGCTCACTGTTTCGCACTTTTGTTCGCTGTTTGGAGTCCCCTTGAGCTGCTGTTTGGTGTGACCTTCAGAGGGTTGATAAGGTCAGTTTGTGCACTGGTTTGAGGGGGGAATAAGGGTGATTTGGGTGCAATTTCGTGGGGCTAATTTCAGGCAGTATGTTCGTGGTTTCAGGTCTGTTTGTAGGCTATCTTGGCGTGAAATGGGGCTGTTTGGGGGCTGTGATGGCGTGAATCTTCAGGTCTGGACAAAGGCTGTAGTGTGCTTGAATTATAGAGGAAATTAGAGGCCAACTACGTGAGGTTGAGGGCTGATTGAGGGCTGTAATGTGCGTGAATCAGTGGGCAGTGAGGAGGGGTGTGTGGGCTTGATGTGCAGAGAAGATGTAGGGCTGTGTTGATCTTTCAAAATGCTTGAGTCTTTGCTTGATGTGTGCTTGATCTCCTTAGGTATGTGTTAGGGGTTCAAGGTGGAAAATGATGGTTTATATAGGCAAATGGTGTAGTGGAGGTGTAAGTGTGAATGAGTGAGGTATGGGTGTGAATGAGTGAGGTATGGGTTTGAATGAGTGAGGTATGGGCTTGAATGAGTGAGGTGTGGGTGTGAATGAGTGAGGTATGGGTTTGAATGAGTGAAGTATGGGTGAGGTATGGGTTTGAATGAGTGAAGTATGGGTGAGGTATGGGTTTGAATGAGTGAAGTATGGGTGAGGTATGGGTATTGAATGAGTGAAGTGTATTTATTTAATATTTTGTTAAAGTGAGGTGGAATGGTTTAAGTAAGTTTGGTATATGGGTAAATCATGTTGGAATAGTGTAAGGAGGGGTAATTTTAGTGTTATGGTCGTGGGCCTAATGGAGGGTGTGGCTTGGTGTTTGATTTATTTTGGTTTTATGGGCTTTGGATGTGGGTTTGGGTGCTTAGGTGGCTTTAGAATGGTTTGGGGTGATTTCGGGTTAAGAGATACGTTTAAAAAATGAACTTTCACAAGCGAACTCCGAGCGAACTTAAACAAAACATGTCAATTCTTGACTTTGCCTTTCCGACAACCGTTTTCCGCAACTCCTACGACCTAAAGATGGTGCATCCATATGAGTTGGTTGTTCATGCTTATGGGCTAGCTTTGGTGGCTTCATTTCATCCAAGTCGACTATTGAAATGTGGGCTGGTTCGTGATGGACTGGTTTGGTCATTTGATTTTAATGATGGTGGAGGGTTGATGGTTTAGGAAGCCGAATCAACAAGTGTATTTAAAATTGTCTTAAATTTTCAAATTTGGACTACAATTTGATTGTTAATCCAAGATTCTCTTTCACGTGTCTGGCGCAGAAGCATGATAGAGCAGACACTTAGGAGTGGGCCT
>SKCR01018896.1:0-52141 GCA_019454045.1 Zanthoxylum bungeanum
TTCTAAGATCTTATCTATGTACGTTAATTGGGATAACCCAATCAGCCTCCTTTGTCTATCTCTATAGAGTTTTATCCCTAAAACATAAGAAGCTTCTCCCAGGTCCTTCATGGAGAAATTCTTACAGATGTACGCTTTGACGCTTTGTAACATTCCTAAATCATTCCCAATGATTAGGATGTCATCAACATATAGGACTAAAAATACGATCATGCTCCCACTGGCCTTCTGATACACACAAGATTCTTCCGAATTCTTGAGAAAACCAGACGATCTAATAATCTCGTCGAATCGAAGATTCCAACTTCGTGAAGCTTGTTTAAGTCCATAAATATACTTCTTAAGCATACATACCATACCCGAGTTTTCG
Organism: Zanthoxylum bungeanum; assembly: GCA_019454045.1. Classification (NCBI taxonomy): domain Eukaryota; kingdom Viridiplantae; phylum Streptophyta; class Magnoliopsida; order Sapindales; family Rutaceae; genus Zanthoxylum; species Zanthoxylum bungeanum. Next base: position 371 of record SKCR01018896.1, read on the forward strand.
CTGGATGCAAAACCTTCCGGCTGTTCCATATAGATTTCTTCATCAAGAAATCCATTCAGAAAAGCCGTTTTGACATCCATTTTCCAAATCTCGTAGTCATGATACACAGCTATAGAAAGCAAAATCCGAATAGACTTAAGCATTGCTACTGGCGAAAAATTTTCATCATAGTCAACGCCAGGTCGCTGTGTGTAGCCTTTTGCTACCAGTCGGGCCTTGTAAGTTTCAACCTTACCGTCAGGCTCGCGCTTCCTCTTGTAAACCCATTTACAACCGATGGGAACAATTCCTTCAATAAGCGAACCAAGTCCCAAACTTGATTCTCATGCATTGAGTCTAACTCGGATTTCATGGCACTTTTCCATTTCACGGAGTCGATGTCCAACATCGATTCTCTATAGGTGAAAGGATCAGTCTCTTCAACTAAGAGAACATCCAGACTCTTTTCTTGTATCAAATGCAAGCGTTCAGGAGGTCTAGATACCCTTTCTGACCTACGAAGTGTGTGTATTTAAGGTCATTCATCTACTTGAACTTCAGGTTCCTCCGTTGGTTCGTTGTTTTCAGGTTGGACTTCATCAAGTTCAACTTGTCTATGATTACCACCTTCTGATAAAAATTCTACTTCTAGAAATTTTGCGAAGCGAGCTACGAACACATTTCGATGTTCGGTATCATATAACAGATATCCCCTCGTATTCAAAGGATAATCCGACAAACCTAAACTTTTGCCCTTGAGGTGAAAGATTATCTTGCTGAGTCACCCTGACATAGGCAGGACAACCCCAAACCTTAATGCAACTAAGATTTGGTCTCCTACCGAACCATATCTCATACGGAGTCGTAGGAATAACTTTTGAAGGAATCTTATTCAAAAGATGTGCAGCTGTTAAAAGAGAGTAGCCCCATAAATAATAGGGCAAATCTGTGAAACTCAACATCGATCGGACCATATCCAATAAAGTCTGATTTCTCCTCTCAGATACTCCATTGTGCTGTGGAGTACCTGGAGGAGTATATGAGCGAGAATCCCATTCTCCCTCATATAATCCATGAACTCACCACTCATATATTCGTCGCCTCGATCAGATCGTAGGCATTTAATATATTGTCCAGTTTGTTTTTCTACTTCATTTCGGAATTCTTTGAACTTTTCAAAGGTTTCCGATTTATGTCGCATCAAATACATAAAACCATACCGTGACAAATCATCGGTAAAGGTAACGAAGTACGAATAACCACTGTGAGCAGTCTGACTTAGTGGACCATATACATCAGAATGTACGAGTTCCAGTAAGTTAGTGGCGCGGTGTCCAACACCAGAAAATGGGGTTTTGGTCATCTTACCCTGAATACAGGATTCACAAGTTGGATAGGATTCAATGGTAAGATCTGGTATCAAACCATTCCTAACCAATTGGGTAAGGCGTTTAACGCCTATGTGACCCAGCCGTAATGCCAAAGTTCAGTATTATTAATTACAGGTAAACTACGTTTATTAACTCCAGTATTTAAAATATCTTTTGAAGTTTGCAATGTATAATGACCATGCTGGTTTGGACAACAAAGGATCTGAATATTACTTTTATCATATAAATATAAAGAACAGTTCTTAATATTAATACAAAAGCCTTATGTATCTAATACAAAAAGTGATATAATATTAGCTACACATCCAGGCACAAAATGGCAGTCATTTAACAAAAGTGTCTCATACTCCCACTGCAACTGCATCCAGAGAGTTTCCTCCCGAATCGCAACTGCATCTCTCCAGGCTTCAGTTTTCTACTTTCCTTCAGCACCTGCAACGAATTGCAAATTTGAATGGAACAAGCAGAATCTAAAATCCAGTTTGATGTAACGGCTTCACAAGCCAAATATATATCAATAACTGGAAAAATAAATGTACCTGATGTAGATGTTCTCTCCCTCCTCAGCTGGGCTATGCAGTCAAGACAGTTCCTTTTCCAGTGCTCGACTTTACTGCAGTGATGGCACTTGTCTTCAGAAGCCATTTTGGGCTTAGCTATCTTTGCATGTGGTTGAGGACCGAAACCCTTCTTTTTCTTCCCTTTCTTCTTTTTTCCCTTTGGCTGGGCCTGAGAAGAAGCAGAAAGAGAAGTGGGTCTCGGAGGGCGAGTCGGTACTCTCTTCTTGAGGTCCTCCTCCGCCGTGAGCAACATCATATGCAACTCATGGTAGGTACAGATAGTCTCGTTCATGTTGAAGTACATCACGAACTGGCGATAAGAAGCTGGGAGAGAACCAAGAATGACACTCATACCGATAATGTCATTCGAAATGAGATTATGTTGCCTCAATTGATCGATCAAATCGATCATTTGAAGAACATGTGGGCTAACAGCTTGCCCCTCATCCAATCGCGCATGGAAAAGTTCCATTGTGACCTTGTGAACAACTACTTGTTCTTGGTTCTCAAACGATTGTCTTAATTGTGTCATCATAGTATAGGCATCTGACATGCCATAATACTGTTTCTTGAGTCCTGGTGAAAGCGAACTTAAGATGTATGATTTAACCCTTAAATCATCATCTTCCAAGCTTGGAAGACTTCGCGTTCCTCCGGTGAAGCGTCCTCTGCCACAGCAAGGGGCAGTGGACCCTCAAGAACATATCCCAACCTCTCGGAATCGAGGACAATCCTCAAATCCAGATCCAATCAGCGAAGTTCTCTGCACCTTTAAGTTTGTTCGCATCAAGCATACGCGCAAACTAATAAGTGGATGGTGCCGCCATCACAAATCTATCATATAGATCACGAAAAACGGTTAGCAGAAAATAAGCAGTTTCATATAATATCAAAAGCATAAACTAGATCATGGATTTTTAATCTAAAAATGCCTCTCCCACTAAATCATGCAATACTGTAATCCCCAAACAGAATACAAAGATTTAATAAATAAATTAAATACAAATAGTGAAAAGTGGATCCCGTGAATATATTTTAGCTCACAGCAGAGGCACGGTCTCGCCTACGTATATCATCAAGTAGACAACTCATTTGTCAATCACTCACTAGTGACTCCTGGTTTCCGGTCCTGGTCGTTTCTCGTTGTCGCTGCTAAGGCAGACCCACAAGGAGACGTACCAAGGTTAAACTCGTCAATGATAAACTCAAGTTACTTGTGTAACCCTGACAGCTAGGGCACGTTCAGGACTCCGCTTTCGCTTGAATTTATCTAGTATCTGATATATACATCCGGTATAAATAAATCTCTATCGGCTACACCTCACACAGCAGAGGCACCATCTCGGATGTAGTCACGGAGAAATATTTATAACCGTATTAACAAGACGGACCACATAACATGCATCAAATACATAATTACATTTAAACCTTATTAATTAGGGATTTTACGCTAAGTGTCATACACCCTAAATCTAATCAAATTAGAATATAACATGCATGTATAAAGTCAAGAAAACATGATTAAATATTGAATTAAAGGGCTAATCATATTAGGGGGCCTAGAATCAGACTCGCTCTGATACCATTTTGTAGGGGTTTTATTGCGGATATCCGGTAACGCAGCGGAAACTGTGAAAAATCAAATTTTCCGATTTCAAAAAATTTTCTCGGATTCATAAAATAAACTTATTTATTTTATTATCCAATAATCAAATTATGAAATAAAACACAATAAATCAAATTTATGTGAATTTACCGAATTACCCATAAACCAAGCATTTTGTTTATTTTAATCCGAAATTGTTCGAAACGATTTTGGATGATTCTAAATCATTAAAAATATGAATATAACATGTCCTGAATATTGAAATACAGATTGCAACAAAAATTCCCAAAATTAATGCCCAAAGCCGAGAGCCTCATTAGGGAGATTAATGTGCATTTTGCACTTTCCATGTTCAAAACACATCAAGGCAAAATCCAATCAACCTAATATTTTACATGCATCATATACACATCCAAATACACCATATAAGTGAAAATCCCCAAATTTGGAAGTGGTCTTAAACCCTAATTTTTCAATTTCTACAAATTGGACAAATTAGACCAAATTAACAAAATCCAATACTTCAATCATGTTTCTTCCATCCAAATCAAGTCTCAACACAATGAAATAAATATAGATCAAATCTAGGTCATTTAAGAGTGGGTCAACAACTCTAGATTAGCAACAAGGTTCTAAAACCATGAAAAGAATGTTTACTACAACATTAGCAACATTATTCCAACTACATACATGCATAACACCTTCATCAAACTTTCAACCATCAAAAGTATAAATAATAAAGAATAGAAAAACTCAAGGACATCACAAGATGTTTCCGAGAACAAGAGGAACAATTTTCTCTCTAATAGTAAGTTGGAAATACTTACTTAAATCCAAGCTTTCTTTGATTTTTCCTTTTCTTTCTCTCTAGCTTATTTTCTTTCTTTTAATGGAGTTTTGATAAATTGTTGATGATGATAAACCCTAATAAAATATATATATATATATATATACCCACCATTTGGCCTTGGCCGAATTTGGTATACACCAAATATCAAAATATCTAGTTTTTGCTTTATTGAAAATCAACTTGCCAACTTGTTAAATAATGATCATTACACTTTAATGATATTTTCAACTTAGTCAACAATTCCAACTTGGTCATTAAAACAAATATCATAAGCTTAAGATATTTATATTTTAATTAATTTAATCATTAACAATTAAATAATTAATTTAAATACAAATATATTAATATATGTATTATATTTACATTAAATATTAATACATATATATATTATGATATTAGTCAAAAATCTCATTTTGACCATTATTAATGTGTATTTGAATTAATCAAATATTAAATGCAAATACACAAAAATTAAGGAAATGACTATCGGGTCCCTACACATGTATTTTACGTTTAACCTTTAAACGACTTTATAAATAATCAATATTATTTATAAATGTTGCCCTAGTGCTCTACGAGTATATTTCATTAGTGAGACTCTCTAGATTCAGACATATCCGTCACGAAATCCAATTTCGTGTCCATAATTTATCCACCAGTAAATTATGACGATCACGGATAAACTCGTTGAATCATACAGGTCGAGGTCATGGAAAATGTATAATTCCTCCGTCACAGGTATCCGGATAAATCCCAAAGATATAGATGTAAACGTCAAATCTCTATAGGGATTATCCAGTCGACTATTCTATTAGAAATCTCAAAAACAACATTTAGAACTAACTTCTAAATTATACCACGGGCCCATGGATTTTATCTGATTGCTAATCATATGGACTACTTATGCTCTGATACACATAACTGACGGATCCTATCTCGATACACACAGGACACCCTGAGGATCTATCTACACCCAACGAACAGGCGGAGGTCTGATCTAAATAGATCGGTGACGTGACTGCCATCTAAGTGTAGAAGATGTCTCATGTGCCCACAGTGGCATCTCAAGTCTAAGAATCACAAGTGCTACTCAACCCGATAAGATTCTTATTGACGTTGGTGTACCATCCATTAAGAATCTTCGGTGAGTCGTTCATTGTTTATCCGCTATAAACACATACACGTCTATACTAGTCTCCAAGACTTATGGTTCATTGAGAAACCATTGGAATCATATATTCCAGTATATGACATGTACCGGTCTCAACATGTTTACTTTACTGACCAAGTAGTGTAAACATTGACCAGAAACTGTCTGAGAATGACAACGTCATGATACTACTCAATATCAGTTGCGACGCTTTTGCAACTGCACCATGACTAGTCATTCTAAGGTCATTAAGTCTTTACCATATTAAAAGATATATTATATTATAGAAACTGCATATATTATTCAAAATAATAACGTTTTACAGAAGTATTCATAAAGAAATACAACCGGGAATTGGCGCTCTGAGCACCAACCCCAACAGTACTTGATACCTTTCTTTTATTACTGTCTGATAGAATTCTAATCTTATTTCGACATTTATAAAATCTGATATCCCGTAGTACTACTAATCTTAATTTTATAAAGTTTATTCTTGTATTTTCTTACCATTGTCATCATTTATTTAATATCTTTTTCATTGTCGTTTTACTAGGACAGTCCTATCTCCAAGTATTTTACTTGTCTTCTATCTTCTATTCTGTTTTATTCCATACTTGGGATGTCTGCAGTCTGTCTCTGTTTCCTTACTAGAAGGATATCATCTCTACATGTCTCTAGCCATGTCTAAAACTATTCTTTTATGTTCCCGTCACTACTAAACTAGTACTTTATCTCTTCATCGCTTCATCTAGACAACTTTTCTTTTAAATCTCTCACTTAGGGTCATTTTCCTCTTCCATTCTGCTCTTATACTATATTCAAAGGCTTTATATTTTGATCTACATTCACTACACATACACTTGTTTCCAGGAGTATCGAGAGGCGAACATCAAGGTCCATCTTTGTTGTTGTTGTCTAGAGAGAGGTTGAGCGGGGTGGGGTTTATCCTGGAGTTTTCTGGTTACGGTGTTTTCACTAGTTACCCATGCTGTAGTTGTGCGTGCCGCTTATCTATGAGCTTAAAACTCTCTTATCTATATATCTGGTGTTAACTCCCAGACTTAGGTTTTCTGCTAAAATCCACATGAATTATCTCCTTCAACTTTACTCATAATTTGTCTCTGACTATTGGTTATACTACTTCTTACTGAGAACCTCCATAAGGCTTATGCTCTCTTAAACTCCTAATGTACTCTCACTATTATTCTTCATTTCTAAGTTTTACTTTGTTATTTGACTTTCCTCTTTATCTCGGTTTCTTGAATCTCTTAAGTCCTCATTTCCTTGGAAACTCCATATTTTAACACATGTTATGGCATCGCTACCAATCCTTTGTTTGGGTACTATATTTTTACTAATCCTATATAAGTTGGGTGTATAAGCTATGGAAGACTTGGTATAAGTCGGGTATCTCACTTCTGCGTTGCTATGCGTTGTTTACTCTGATTCCTTACTCTTTCGGACTTTTACTTCTTGTAGGCTGTCTGTTCTACTGTTCAACTACCTTACTATCTCGTATTTCGTTCATCATGTCCCACTACCTTCATTACTTATTCAAATCATTGTTGAGCTCTAAATTGAGGGATATACATATATTTCCTAATTATGGTCAGGTGTCTATATACTTACTAGAGTAAGAATTACTGAAGATAAAATTATTGTTCGCTCTGTCGGGACCCGAATTGATTACTTCATGTCTCAGGGTTCCACAACTTTTATTATCCATTATGTGGGTCTCTATTTACATTTTTGTCATTATGTTATGTTACTTGTATCACCATAAGTACTGAATTCCTTGGTCACTTCTTATTCACTTCTTACTATTTTGATATTCCATCTCTTGGTCCTAAACCATATTACTGAGACTAATGGTGGTTCATTCTTCTAGCTGTTTTCTAGATTTCTGCTCTATGCTCTAGCTATAAGCCATAACTTTGCTATCTAATCTTTTTGTCCGCATTGGTACTCTTTGTTAAATTCTAAGTCTCTCATATCTCATAAGTCTATTCTTTTTGAACTTACGTGGACTTCTACTGGTGCTGATCTGATCTATGGATTTCTTTCTAGTACTGGGATCTTGTCAACTTTGACTTGTGTCAAATTCTCTCTCTTTATCCTTAAAACCTCATTGGTTCCTTTTTGATAACCCACTACTCGAGATCTGTTGTCCTTATCGCAAGATACAGTATTACGTGTATTGGGTTTTCTTTATGGTTATTACTTAAGCGGTAAATATATCAGTATTTATTGTCCCTTTTTTCTTAATATTTGTATAGTTTCTTGATATTTGTGAATATTTTGCTGTGTTTTGTGTTATTTTATCGATAAATAAAATAACCGGACTCTCTAGAAGTAATTCGGGGCTAAAACATCGAAAAATAGACAAAAATGGCAAAAATGTAAATTTCCTGCTAAAATGCGTCGTTTGCTAAAATGTGTCGCCTGCTATCATGCGCCACTAAAGTGTGCCTGCCACGTGTCAAAATCAAAGAGACTTGCTATCATGCGCACTTGCTAACATGCGTCTGCCACGTGTCAACATCACAGCAGTCGTGCTAACGTGCACCGGACACGTGTCATCATCTCATGCTGCCGAAAATACAAGTCACTGCTTCTATTCGCATCGCGACACGAACAACTTTACGCGATGCTGAGCTAATAATTCGGAGGCCGGACACGTGTCATTATTGTGTTGAATGAGTGGCGTGTCGCGGCGCGCAAGCTACTTTGCGTCGCGACGCGTGGCAGATTTTTCCCTATAAATAGAAGCTGAAATCAGAAGGAAAATTCATACCTTCTTCGGGGGAATTCCTTAAGAATAATAAGAAAATTGTATCTTGTTTTTTTATTACAACTTTCTGTATTTATTTTTTCATTTTACGCAATAGTACTTACTTTATTTTACTTTTCAGTTTTTATTTTTACTGTTCAGTATGAGAAGGTAACTCCCTTCTGTGGGGTAAAAAGTTAAGCTTTTATTACTAATATTTAGATTAATCTCCCTTAATTATAATATATAAACTATTTAAAACCTAACTTAATGGGATATGGCATTTATCGTCGGTTGGAATTAATTATAAATATGACTTAATCAGGATACCACCTTTATGGTCGGTTGGAATTAATTATAAATTTGACTTAATCAGGATACCGCCTATATGATCGGTTGGTAATTATCACGCAAAGTTAATATATTATAATAAGAGAAGTAATAAAAGTGGATCCTCTAACCCCATCAATTTCTTTCTTGCTTTATTTACCTTTTTACTTTCAAACTTTACTTTATGTCATTTACTTTAATTACGTTTTTAATAGTTCTAGATATGTATTGTAACTAAATACCATATTTGGGGTTGTGATGAATTCCAATATCACTGTTTATAAGGGTTATTTTTACGGTTTGGGTAATATAAAGTTTATTTATTGAGCCTTAAGCTTAATGCTTCTTGTTAACTAGCCATTAATAAGATTGATTTGGTAAACTTAAAATGAATTTGGAAAATAGATTTTAGGTTTCATTCTTAGATTCAATAGCTCACGATCTCCCTCAAAGATAGATAACCCTTAATAGATTTCCTTACAGGATAGGAATATACCTGTCAGACGGAGGTAGCCATAATTGGAACTTAATCTTAATGAATTCAGGTAACTTGGTTGACCTATGAATATGATTAATTGGGTTATAGTGGGTATTTGCATCTGACCATCAGAAAAGGTTTTTGCATAAATTTGTGTTCCAGGTTAATAAACCAATATATTGCACAAACGTGAGATAATCACTTTATTTTTAAAAGATATTGGAAGGATTCACAACGCTGGATAGTTTAATAATATTGAATTTTTCTTTAATTTACATTCGCACTATTTTATTTACTTGTTTTAGTTTAAAATCATCATCCAAATCAAACAACCAATCCATTAGATACTCATAAATATTTGGATTCACAAATTAATAGCTTAGGTTTTAAGTCCTCATGGGATTGATACATTTTATACCACTTCAGCAATATGTAGGCTTTCGTAACGTAAGTGATCTCACCGATCAAGTTTTTGGCGCCGTTACCGGGGACTTATTTATCATTCACTATTAATTTTGAGGTTAGATACATTTACTTATGTCTAATTTATCTTTACTTATTATTTTTGTTTTCTTTTGTTTCAGGTTTTCAGACACTACATGAGAAGAACTAGAAGCTTTGAAATTCTTCCGCTTGACCCAGATATTGAAAGAACAATCAGACAGTTGAGAAGGGAAAGGCGTGAAGGTCAAGAAGCACTCATCAACATGGAATCTGAACCTTTGGAAGTTGCACCACCAATTCCCATTCGAGACAGAACTATTCCGGTGGTTGACGGCTTCATTTCATGTATTACACTTCCTCCATTACCAGTAAATGCATGTAACATCAAAACATGCATCCAGATGATTTAGCAGTCAGTTCAGTTTGGGGGAAATGGAACTGAAGATCCTAATGCCTACATCAGCAACTTCTTGGAAGTTTGCGGCACTGTAAATTACAACCGAGCGGCAGAAGAAGCAATGAGACTACGTGTTTTTCTATATTCTTTGAAAGACAGAGCTAAGGCTTAGCTACATTCACTACCAGCAGGTTCCATCACAACTCGGAACACTTTAGCCACCAAATTCCTTGCAAAGTACTTTCCCCCAGCTAGAACTGCAAAGCTGAGGAATGACATCACATCCTTTATACAACATGACTCGAAATCGCTTTGCGAAGCTTAGGAAAGATACAAGGAATTGCTCCGGAAATGTCCTCACAATGAGATTGCAAAATTGCTATAAGTCCAAACATTCTACAATGGACTTTCTAGACTGATGAGAACTACAATTGATGTTGCGTCTGGAGGAGCTTTAATGGCAAAAGGAGAAGATCAGGCTTGAGACTTGATTGAAGAAATGGCCAACAATAATTCTTTGTGGCCAACAGAAAGAAGCATGATTCAATGAATCGCAGGAATCTATGAAGTTGGAGCATACACAACAATGAATGCCAAGCGGGATTAGATATGCAAATTCATGGAAACTCTTAGCATGCAAGGCAATATTGGATCCGCAAATTCACCATATATAGGAGCACCAGAAACAAACCAACATGATGAGACGGTGAATTATGTCAACAATTTCAACAGACATGGGAACAATCCATATTCCAACACCTACAACTAAGGGTGGAGGAATCATCCCAATTTCGCATGGAGCAACAATTCAGGGCAAAATAAAAATCCACCACCTGGATTCCAACAACAAAACAAAGGCCAGGAGAATGAGAAAGAACCAGATATAAAAGAATGGATTGCAGAGATGTTCAAAAAGCAACAAGCAACATACGATGCTATGTTTCAAAGCCAATCAGCTTCTATAAAGGCATTGGAAAATCAAATAGGACAACTGGTCAATGCTCAGAGTTACAGACCGCCAGGTAATCTTCCTAGCAACACAGAACCAAATCCAAGGAACCGAGGGAAGGAGCAATGTCAAGCCATTACTTTGAAAAGCGGTACTGAAATCAACAAAGATATTGGAATCAATGCATCCATTGAGGAAGTTCCAAAAGACAGCAGTGAAGCAGAACCACAGATGGAGGAAAAAGAGGCAAAAACAAATTATCAAGAAAAATTCACTCCACCTCCACCTTTTCCACAGCGTCTTCAGAAAATTAAACTAGACAAGCAGTTTGCTCAATTCTTGGAGATCTTCAAACAGTTGCATATCAACATTCCATTTGCAAAAGCGTTGGAATAAATACCCAGCTATGTCAAATTCATGAAAGACATTCTGTCACGAAAATGGAGATTGGGAGATTACAAGACAGTAGCATTGACAGAATAATACAGCGCCATCATTCAGAGGAAGCTTCCCCCAAAGTTGAAAGATCCTGGCAGTTTCACCATCACTTGCACCATAGGCGAACATTATTTCGATAAAGCTTTATGTGATTTAGGTGCTAGCATTAACTTGATGCCTTTGTCTATTTACAGGAAACTGCACATTGGAGAAATAATGCCCACCTCAGTTACTCTGTAGCTTGCCGACAAATCGCTCACCTTTCCGATATGAGTAGTGGAAGATGTATTGGTTAAAGTCGACAAATTCATTTTCCCTACAGATTTCATTATCCTTGACATGGAAGAAGAAAAAAATATATCTATCATCCTCGGGAGACCATTCTTGACTACAGGTCAAACTGTTATTGATGTACAAAAAGGAGAACTAACCATGAAAGTGCAGGACCAAGAAGTTACATTCAATATTTTCAAAGCCATGAAATTCTTGAGTGATAAAAAGGAGGAGGAATGTTTCAGAATTGATGTTGTAGATAGTATCATCCAAGATACTGATGCAATGTCACTTCCCACGGATAAACTTGAAGCTTGCATCGCCAGCATGACTGACAGCGAGTTAGATGATGAAATTCTGGAATGTATCAACTATCTTGACAGACCCTTTCACTTCAAATCAACACCACAGGTGGAAATTTTGGAACTACCAAAAAGGAGTGAATCAAGATTTCGATTGAAGAATCACCACAGCTGGACTTTAAGCTACTTCTGAGCCATCTCAGGTATGCATTCTTATGAAACTCTTCTGAATTACCTGTGATTATTTCTTCTTCGTAAACATTGGAGCATGAAGAAAAGTTGCTGAGAGTGTTACGAGAACACCATTGGTTGGACTATAGCAGACATTCAAGGCATTAGTCCATCATTTTGCATGCATAAAATTTTGATGAACGATGAATATAAAGCCACAGTGGAGCATCAACGGAGACTAAATCCAATCATGAAGGAGGTCGTGAAGAAAGCAATTATCAAATGGTTAGATGCCGGCATCATTTATCCCATCTCTGACAACACTTGGGTGAGTCTTATGCAATGTGTGCCAAAGAAAGAATGAATTAATGTAGTCACAAATGAAAAGAACGAACTGATTCCAACAAGAACAGTGATTGTATGGCGAGTATGCATGGACTACAGGAAGCTGAACAAAGCAACAAGGAAAGATCATTTTCCGGTGCCATTCATTGACCAGATGTTAGACAGATTGGCAGGACATGAGTTATATTATTTTCTGGACGGATACTCGGGTACAATCAGATTATCATCGCCTCAAAAGATCATGAGAAAATCACTTTTATATCTCTGTATGGTACTTTTGCTTTCCGCAGAATGCCACTTGGACTATGTAATACTCCTGCTACATTTCAACATTGCATGATGGCCATCTTCTCAGACATGCTGGAACAAAGTATTGAGGTTTTCATGGATGATTTCTCTGTGTTTGGAGACTCGTTTGACCACTGCTTGTAAAATCTGGAAAATATGTTACAAAGGTGCGAAGATACCAACCTGGTACTCAACTGGGAGAAATGCCACTTCATGGTACAGGAATGCATCGTCCTGGGACATCGGATCTCATAAAAGGGAATCGAGGTAGATAAAGAAAAGATCGAGACAATTGAACAACTACCTCCACCAACAACTGTCAAAGGGATTCAGAGTTCTCTCAGATATGCAGGCTTTTACAGGAGATTTATCAAAGACTTCTCCAAGATTGCGAAACCTCTGTGCAATTTATTGGAGAAACGTGTGTCTTTCAACTTCACCAAATAATGCCACAAAGCTTTTGATATCTTAAAACAGAAGCTGGTATCTGCCCCCATCATAGTAGCATCGGACTGGACCCTTCCATTTGAGGTGATGTGTGATGCTAGTGATTTTACTGTAGGTACAGTTTTGGGACAACGCAAAGCAAAAATTTTCCATACCATTAACTACGCCAACATGAGTTGCTTGCAGTTGTGCTTGCTTTTGATAAATTATGCTCCTATCTGTTGGGTCCCAAAGTTGTGGTCTACACGGATCATTCAGCAATCAAATATCTGATCATGAAGAAAGATGCTAAGCCCAGATTGATCCGTTGGGTGCTTCTACTGTAAGAATTTGACGTGGAGATCAGAGACAGTAAAGGAACTGAAAATCAAGTGGCATATCACTTATCGAGGCTCGAGAATGGAGAAACAGCTGGCAATGAACTGGCAATCAAAGAAAATTTTCCAGATGAACAGTTGTTTGTCATGAAACAACAGGATGCCCTTTGGTATGCTCACTATGTAAACTACATAGTATCAGGAAAATGACAGTTGGAATGGACACATCAACAACGAAAGAAGTTCTTCAAAGAAGTCAAACAATATGTCTGGGATGAGCCGTACCTATTCAAACATTGTGCTGATCAATTACTGAGTGTTGTGTTCCACATGAGGAGGTCAACAGTGTTCTGCAGCATTGTCATTCATCACCATACGACGGACACTTCAGCGGAAATAAAACTACAGCCAAAGTCCTACAATCAGGTTTGTTCTGGCCCACTATGTTTAAAGATGCTTACTTATTTGCTCTTCAATGTGACAGGTGCCAGAGAAGGGAAAATATTTCGATGAGAAATGAAGGACATTTGCAAAATATTCTAGAAGTGGAAATATTTGATGTATGGAGAATTGATTTTATGGGACCATTTGTTCCATCATTCAGAAATATGTACATACTAGTTGTAGTAGACTACGTCTCCAAATGGGTTTAAGTTATATCACTACCATCAAATGATTCAAAAGTAGTGATAAAATTCCTTAGAAATAATATTTTCGCTTCGGAACACCTCAGGCAATTATCAGTGATGGTGGCACACATTTCTGCAACAGATACTTCGATTCACTCCTATCCAAATACGGAGTTACTCATAAAGTTGTCATTGCTTACCATCCACAGTCAAATGGACAAGTTGAAGTTTCAAACAGGGAGATCAAAAAAATCCTGGAGAGAACCGTTGGATCAACAAGGAATGGTTGGTCTGAAAAACTGGATGACGCATTATGGGCCTACCGGACAACTTACAAGACACCCATCGGTATGTCCTATATCGAATGGTGTTTGGGAAAGCGTGCCATCTACTAGTGGAGCTTGAATACAAAACGTATTGGGCACTGAAGAAGTTAAATCTTGATCTACAAGCAGTAGGAGAAAAATGGCTCTACCAACTCAACGAATTGGAGGAATTTCACCTACATGCTTATTGCCAAACTGTACAAAGAAAATATGAAGAAATGGCATGATAAAAAAATATTACGTAGACAACTGGAGCCAGGGCAGCAGGTGTTGTTATACGATTCACGGTTGAAACTTTTTCCTGGAAAGCTGAAATCAAAGTGTTCAGGTCTATTTGTGATTAATCAGGTGTTACCCTACGGAGTTGTTGAGATATACAACCCCAAATCCAATAATACATTCATGGTAAACAGCCAGCGTGTCAAGCACTACTGGGGAGAATCATTTGAGCGACAAAAAAAAAGTGTCACACTTTCAGATCTAGCCTAATGTTCGGGCAGTCATGTCTAGCTGACGACGTTAAACTTAGCACTAGCTGGGAGGCTACCCATGCAATTTGTGTATATATTAAGATTTGGAGTGTTTTATTTTTGTGTGTTAAATTTTGTAGGTAAAGTCATATTTTAGGATGGAAGAAGTTCTCGCAAATCTTCACAAGCAATTTCCTTCTCTCCCTCAAAACTCTCTGATGAAAGTCTACAAAGCTCGCTTGGAACGAATGAGACTTCTGATAATCAAAGGTATTCCTACTAACATTCGTTGGATTATTAAAGCACGAGTCCGATTGGCAGGTGATTCCTCTGACTCTTTCGTGTCATATCTACCTGGTTTAGGAAGAAGCACCTATGCTAAAAAGAGAAGAGCTAAAAGAATGGGTGTTTGATATAAATGTGCACGCATGACATGTAATACTCGTTGTCATTCTTTAGGAATGGTGTCTGATAACCGTGAAGATAAAATTAAATTCATTAGGGATGGCTTGAGTAAGGAGTCTTTGGATGACTTATCATTAACTCTTGAGACACATCCCAATGGATGTGTGCATCACGCAATTCACATGTTACATACACAATTCCAAAAAGAAAGACAACATTTAAGTCTCGGGAATCTGACTCTAAAAGACCATGTTTGCCAATTTATAAGAAAATTGGATGGGAAGCTTGTCACTGACGCATAGACGTCATTCAAGCCGTTACTTCTTATAAATATTATTATCTCTTTGTATTTATCTAATAATTATGATTTGTTTTGTTATTTTCTTTTATTTTCTCCGACAGGATCTAGACTTTTCGAATTTCCAGATATATTTTACTATTTAGCTAATAATTGTCATTTGGCAGGTACTAGTGTTGTTATTACTCACCCTTTTTCAGGTTCTATAAATTCAACTCATCATTGCACTCTTGAAGACATCCAGAGTTGAGAAATTAAAAAAAAAATGGAAGCAACTTCAAGACGACAAGTTGTAAATATTTGTGTATTTTGCGGTACTAGTGTTGGTTCTAAACCGGAATTTTTGAAGCAGCACGGGAATTGGATAGAGTCATAGCTGAAAGGAATATGCATATAGTATATGACAGTGGCAATCTTGAACTAATGAGGATCGTTTCAAAAGCTGTACAGGAAAGAGGCAGTCAAGTCTTTGGAATCATCCCAAAACCTTTGGCGGAGGCGAATCTTATAGGACCATCAAATGGAGAGAAACTTATCGTACCAGGTATGTCTGAACGACTGGTAGAAATGATTAACCGTGCTGATGCTTTTATTGCTTTTCCATGTGGTTTGGGTACGATGGAGGAAATCGTTACAGTACTATCTTGGGCGAACTTGAATATACACCAGAAATCGATTGGACTGTTTAATAGCGATGGATTTTATGATTTTATTTGTGTGTTTCTTGATGATGCCCGGAGAAATGGGTTCGTGTCAAAACCTGTAAAAGAAATCCTCTTCACTGCCAGAACTGCCCATGATTTAATTAACCAAATCTTAACCTTTGAACCATAAATTGACCCTATCTTTTCCAAGATAAACTGGTCTGATAATGATCGTGGTAAAAAACGTCGGATAAATCTGGATCTTAACCTTTTATTTTCTTTTTTTAGATGTAGAATTTCAGCTAACAATGTACTATTTTCTAAACTCTTCTTCTACTTTTTTAGACATTGGGGACAATGTCTCATTTAGGTTTGGGGGAGGGGAATAGTTGACTAGTATCTTGTTTTTCTTGTGTTGTTTTTAGTTGATTTTTAGTCAAAATTTTCAAAAAAAATCAAAAGTAAAAAAATAAAAAAATTTAGAAAAAAATAAATTTTTTTAGTGTTTTTGTGTTTTTAACTTGACTAATTAGGTGAAATTGGTGTGAGATACCTGTGTAAGGAATTTCCACTCCTGAAACGTATCTCAACCTATTTCGTAACAAGTTAATCTTTGTTTATTTCCTTTTGAATTATTTCATTTGTGAATTCTCCATAAAACTGATTAAATTGGATCTTCATATGCTCAGTTGACAAGTATTATCAAAATGCATGGTAATATACGGCCATGAGTTGTAATTGAAAAGTTTGTAATATTCAGTGCTCTAGTTTAATTGGAAGAAACATCTAAAAAGCAATGGAATAATAATAATAATATAATAATAATAATAATAATAATAATAATAATAATAATAATAATAACATCTGAGATCCGATTAATTAAGTTCGTATGGGTATTTTAACACCTAATGCCCTAAAGCCAATTGGTTTGGGAGTCACTGACCCAAAACTCGCTACATGGATGAAAGATATTGTATATAAATAAAAAAAAAATATCAAAATAAATTCATTCCTAAAAAGGTGTGAATTCTGATATAACTTTAGGAAAAAAAATATTACTCTATTTTCAACTACACTTATGAATATTGTGGGTACAATGATTTGATTAATACTTTGTTAGTTGTGTATATGGAGAATGGTAAAAATAATTGGAGAATTT
This sequence comes from Zanthoxylum bungeanum, assembly GCA_019454045.1. Classification (NCBI taxonomy): domain Eukaryota; kingdom Viridiplantae; phylum Streptophyta; class Magnoliopsida; order Sapindales; family Rutaceae; genus Zanthoxylum; species Zanthoxylum bungeanum. The sequence continues at coordinate 17,787 of SKCR01018896.1, forward strand.
ACTTATTTGGTAATTTAGAAAAAAAAAAAACAACTATTAACTTGGATAATAAGTTTCACTTGTTTAGTCACTAATTTGTTTATTCTCTTTTCTCTTTTCTTTTTGCTTATGTGTGCATTAGATTAACGTTTGTTGGTATCGTTACTGTAAGCCCTCACGAGACTATAACTTGTCCACTAGGGACACCTAGGGGTTTAAAGGCTTGTTGCATACGCTAAATGTAACTGTGATCCCTACGAAAGTGGTTTGGTTTAATTTTATTTTAAAGTTGTTTATTGTATTTTATTTTGTTGTTTTGCTCGAGGACTAGCAAAATGTTAGGTTTGGGGGTGTGATAAGCGGTAAATATATTAGTATTTACCGTCCATTTTACTTAATATTTTGTATAGTTTCTTGAGATTTGTGAATATTTTGATGTGTTTTATGTTATTTTATAGATAAATAAAATAACAGAACTCTCTGGAAGCAATTCGGGGCTAAAACATCGAAAAACATACAAAAAGGGCAAAAATGTAAATTTCCTGCTAAAATGCGATGTTTGCTAAAATACGCCGCCTGATATCATGCGCCACTAAAGTGCGTTTGCCAGATGTCAAAATCAGAGAGACTTGCTATCATGCGCACATGCTAACATGTGCTTGCCACGTGTCAACATCACAGCAGTCGTGCTAACGTGCACCAAATTAGTGTCATAATCTCATGCTGTCGACAATACACGTCACTGCTTACGTGCGCGTCGTGATGCGAACAACTTTACGTGTCGCGATGCCGAGCTAATAATTCGGAGGCCAGACATGTGTCATCATTGTGTTGAATGAGTGGCGCGTCGCGACGCGCAAGCTACTTTGCCTCGCGACGCGTGGCAGATTTTTTCTTATAAATAGAAGCTGAAATCAGAAGGAAAATTCATACCTTCTTATGGGGAATTCCTTAAGAATACTAAGAAGATTGTATCTTGTTTGTTTATTTACAGCTTTCTGTATTTAATTTTTTATTTTACGTAATAGTACTTACTTTATTTTTACTTTTCAGTTTTTATTTTTACTGTTCAGTATGAGGAGGTAACTCCCTTCTGATGGGGTAAAAAGTTAAGCTTTTATTACTAATATTTAGATTAATCCCCCTTAATTATAATATATAAACTATTTAAAACCTGACTTAATGGGATATTGTCTTTATGGTCGGTTGGAATTAATTATAAATATGACTTAATGAGGATACCGCCTTTATGGTCGGTTGGAATTAATTATAAATTTGACTTAATCAGGATACCGCCTATATGGTCGGTTGGTAATTATCACGCAAAGTTAATATATTCTAATAAGAGAGATATCTAAAATAGAAGTAATAAAAGTGTAGCATCTAACCCCATCAATTTCTTTCTTGTTTTATTTACTTTTTTACTTTCTAACTTTTACTTTATGTCATTTACTTTAATTACGTTTTTAATAGTTCTAGATATGTATTGTAACTAAATACCATATCTGGGGTTGTGATGAATTCCAATATCACCGGTTTATAAGAGGTTATTTTACGGTTTGGGTAATATAAAGGTTTATTTATTGAGCATTAAGTTTAATGCTTCTTGTTAACTGGCCATTAATAAGATTGATTTGGTAAACTTAAAATGAACTTGGAAATGAGATTTTAGGTTTCAGCCTTAGATTCAATAACTCACGATCTCCCTTAAAGATAGATAACCCTTATTAGATTTCCTTACAGGATAGGAATATACCTGTCGGGCGGGGATAGCCATAATTAGAACTTAATCTTAATGAATTCAGGTACTTGGTTGACATGGGAATATGATACAGGATAGGAATATACCTGTCGGGCGGGGATAGCCATAATTGGAACTTAATCTTAATGAATTTAGGTAACTTGGTTGATTTGGGAATATGATTAATTGGGTTATACTGGATATTTGCATCTGACCATCGGAAGAGGCTTTTGCATAAATTCGTGTTCCAGTTTAATAAACCAATATATTGCACAAACGTGAGATAATCACTTCATCTTTAAGAGGTATTGGAAGGATTCACAACCCTTGATAGTTTAATAATATTGAATTTTCCTTTCATTTACATTCGTACTATTTTATTTACTTGTTTTAGTTTAAAATCATCATCCAAATCAAACAACCAATCCATTAGATACTCATAAACATTTGGCTTCACAAATTAATAGCTTAGGTTTTAAGTCCTTGTAGGATCGATACATTTTATACTACTTCAGCAATACGTATGCTTGCGTAACGTGAGTGATCTCACCGATCAGTTACCTTTATCTAAGTTGGTAAAGAATGGGGGAGGAATCCATATATCAATAGATATCAGCCTCCTTATTCTAATACTTTGTATCCTAATAGGGTCTATTATTTATGTGAGATAAGTATGAGATTGGCTCCGTCGGGGAAGCTTCTTTAACCAGTATAACTGAGGGATGAAGATCTAGATAGGTCAGGGATTTTTCTATCGAATTCTTAAGTTTAAACAACTAAGAATTCCCACTAATAACCTCCATTTATACTTATGGGCCTGAATTTGAAAATCTGGAATTCTCTAAATCTTTTTTGGTCTCTCATATTCATTGGAACTACCATATCTATTTATGGTTTCTTTTCTCTCTTATACTTTATTACTATTCTTTGCTATTCGAAGTACTTGCTATCTATACGGGATATTCGTAGTCTATAGGTTTAGCTTGAAGGAACTTCCTAATGAAGGAATGATTCTTATAGAAGAGAAGAAACCTTATATAGATCTATTTGGCATTCTTTCTCTTACTCAGGCTTATTATATTCCTTTTACTGCTATAGGGTCTAGCATTCTCTTTATCCTCTATTTATGTATCTTTCCCACTTACTGTCTCTGATTACTTGAACATCTATATATTTTTCCTTACTTTTCTTTATAGCTTTCTTTTTCTCTTCCTAGTTTCTCGGGTGGGTATCCTTAAAACTTTACTATTTCCTTTTGTCTCTTTGCTTTTCTTTCTCTCTGGCTGCTTAAGCATCTATGCATCTTTTCTTTCTTCTTATATCTTTCTTCTCTTACTCTCTTGGGTAACTTTTCTTTGAACTTCTGCTAATAATTCGGGATGATTTCAGAGAGATTTTCAAAAATATAATTACTTAATAAGGAAGATATTTGGATGACTATGGAATTCTTACTAACCTGTCTATAGAACTTGAAGACATACTCGAGGATGGGATACTGGAGAGGTAATGCCTCGTATACTAGTACCTCGGGCATACTTTGTATACAATACCCCAGCACTCTGCCCACTGCAGTCACTGACTCCCTAGACCATGCTCTAATACCATCTTTGTAACATCACGATCCGGGAGATGCTACTGGCAGGGAATAGGTCGTACTATCCCCCTGAGCCACTGAATTTTTAACTAAGAACAACATTGATACTCTTTCTTATTCTGAAATCTTATATATCGGACCGTTTCCCAATCTTGACAACATGATATGCAAGTTCAACATTAACAACTGTATATTCAATAACACTTACTTGTATAACTTTATAGATATACATTTTAACCTTATACAACGACTGACACAATATCAATATATAATAGATGACTTCCATTTGACTCTAATTGGACTCTCTCTCTTCGACTTGACCTGTTGGACCAAACCCTCTAGTGACCGACATTAGTATTTATCCCCTCGAGCTCATCCTTCGGGAACACATTCAAAACAGAGAAACTATGAGTGGGGGGTTAGATCGTTTGAACGATCTAAGTAAGTGGATGATTTTAAAATGAAAACTGAAATACTTTATGAAAACTCATATATTAGTAATCAAATCGGATCTTTTCTGAAAACTTTGCTTTCTTGAAAGTAGTTCTCTTTCTAGAAAATCTTTGTGAAAATATTTTCTGAAAGTCTCTTATAAAGCTCTGCTGCTTCTGAAAACTTTATTTCTAGAAAACTTTCTCTGTAAAACCATCTCTTCTGAAAGTATGTCTCTGAAAACTATTTCTGAAATATCTGTTTCTGAAAATTATCTCTGAAAAACCTGACGTATGGGGGCGTTATGTATCGCCGTCCCCCATACGCCTAACTAGAGCCAAGAGTGCAAATCCATGACATAATATGCCACTATATGTCCCTGAAACTAGTAGTCTTGGGACATTACGTATCGTCGTCCCCCAAGACACTGAACTAGAACTAGGGGTACAGATCTATGCTACCCTCCAAGCTCTGAATCTAGTATCTAGGGGAATCTGTCATCCCTAGTCCTGAACTAAGATCTGGGAGCGTTATATATCGTCGTCCCCAGTCCTCTACATGTGCACATGTCATTCATCAATTCATATTTGTATCAAGTTACATATTGAGGTGGGTTTTTCTCCCATGCCTCGAAAATCATAAATCTCAAGCTTTTAAAATTATTTTTTTCTAAAATTTTGTTAAAACATACTCTTATATGAAATAACTGTGATAAAACTGGCTAACGCCTTAAGTGCGTAAAAATAAGTCTGATATAACATAATGAAAACCAACTTAAAAGGAATAGTGTCCACTCACTGTTTTAGAGTTTCGCTAGCCTTACTTAATTTTGCTGAAGAAATTTATGGTTCATGCAATGATCTATAATTGAAAATTTGATTAGAAGATGGAATGGGAAAAAGTTACTGGATTAGGCTAATTTATCTATTCAAGTAATCGTTAACATTCATTGTGTATCATGCGTATATCATGTCAATATATATACGAACTAATACGAGATCCTTGGGGTGGCCTTTAACACGCTAGGGTAAAGCTGGAACAAATAAAAATATTTTGGTGAAATTCTGGTCTTCGTGTCGTGACACAAAGCCTTGCATGTCGCGACGCGCACCATTCCAGAAAGGGATACATGAAAATTTCCAGGTCACGTCGCGACGCAAGTCTTTGCGCATCGTGACGCTGACAAACTAGAAACGATTCTTCATTAATTTCCCAGTGCGCGTCGCGACACTGAACCCATGGGTGTCGCGATGTACGTTTGTTTTTCAGGTTTTTAACATTTGCTTCTCAAAGCCTATTTTACCCAAATGCATCCTCAACCTCTCATACTTTAGTTATGCATAAACAATTCTTTAACCTCAATTTTCTATTATGTAAAACAACATTCCATCACTAATTCAACTCCCAATCTCATAATTCTACTTTAGCTCAACACCTAGGATTTCAATATTTGGGTATTTCTCTCTACAATCCATTTCCATATCATTTCTTTATTAAATGCAATTCTTAACATGCCACTAACACCATCCTAACTTTATAACATCAAAATTCCATAATCCACAATTTGGGTCAAATTGGCCTTACCTCATTTCACTTGATTTCTTCACATTCTTCGAATTTCCAATGGTTGTTGATCTTCTTTTTTGCTTGATGCATGAATATGGCACTTGATTTCTCTTATTCCTCATCTTTCTTCCATTTTCTTTCTTCTTTCTCTCTCATTCTTTTTCTTTCTCTCATTCTTATGTTTTTCTCTCTTTCTCTACCAATTAGAGATGCTCAAATGGTCCTCCTTTTATACCAGTGACTATTTATAATTTGCCTCATTAAAGAAAAGTGTAGAAACTTTGAGAAACTTAAAGATTTCTCTAGATAGGTCCGAGTACTATTCATCTAAATTTTTTATCTATATTTTCAACCTATTTCTGGTTTAATTTCGGAAAAATGTTCAACACGGACGGTGTAGGTCTCGATCTCAGATTTCCGGAGATATGAAATTCATAAAAATCGGAGTTCATATGAGAAAGCTATGACCCAAATACCCTGGTCTGTCTGGAGTAGAACATCATACCATCTAGTATCGAGATTTTCGAAGATTTAGACGACTGTTCACCAAAATTATTTCATGAGGGTATATGTGTCCAAAGATGATTTATATTATGTGATACTCGTCCCACGATGTATCAGTAATTGAAATTCTCGGTCGTTACACACACACACACACACACACACATATATATATACATACACATATTTTCTAGTGTTAATGTTTATTGATATTTGTATTCAATACTTACATGTTAATAAGTTTATATACGTTTAGTAAATTATACTACTTTTTGGTATTAGAAGTGTGCCAAACAAAAGAATTTTTGACCTTTTCACATCGAACAATCTCCTATATTATTTTGTGATAATGGGAGATTAGATAAATGTTTAAGCTTATTATCTTAGTGATAAATTAGGGGAGCTCAAGCTTAAAATTAAGAAATATTATCACATTAGTAAATCAAATTTACAAGGTCAATTTCTTAATGATACGACCTTAGGTGTAAAAGTTTGTTTCACTTTATCTCTCTTAATATAATATATGAGTTTTGAGAATAAATATGAGTGGATAAGTGAACTCAAGTTAGATATTATGAATGCTTGAACTATCATATGTATGGTATTTTTATAATGAAGACATACACTCCATAGGAAATGAAAGAATATCATAACATATATTTCATACCACGTGTACACTTATGACTTATAAGGGTAATACAACTAAAGATCTCGATCATGATATTTTATGAGACCTTGATATTATGTTAATCTCATATTGTACCCTTTAAATTTTTATCTATTTCTCAAAGTTTAGATTTGATGATCGCTATCTTGGAGTGTTGCAAGAAGACCATGAGAGATTTGATTGAATAGAACATCTTTAAAAATGCAAATTGAATTAAGATTGAGAGATTCAAGAAAAAAAAGAAATATCATTATATGAATCATATCGCATTATCTTGTATTCATTGGTCGACCATTTATGATATTATATATGATCAAACATGATTGTTAATATAAAATTAATCTTAAAATCAAGAGATAGATAATGTGATAAATGATCGAGGATATTGCATACTTAATCTACTCCAATATTTTATTAATTATTCGAGAAGCTATGTATTCCTAACATATGCATAGAAAATGAGGTCTCGAGTATGTTGATCGCACGATATAATTATTTAAATATCAATTATTCTTGCAGAGATAACAATGAAACCATGGAACCTATCATCATGAGTGAGAGATGTTAAGTAAGGGTCGTGGGTCGTGTCACCCATAATATATCAACTCAGCCCATCCATGCGATTCTGATCTGATCTGATCATGCGTGAAAGTGACTGAGAATTAAAGAAATTTGATTAAGTTCCTTGTGAGTTAAGTTGTGTTAGGGTTTCGCCTTAATGTTCCTTAAAAAGAAAAATTTTGATTGATTTTTTTATCTTATTGCCGAGAGCGGTTCCCTACAGTTTAAATTTGATTTGTTTTTATTAATTGTGTGTTATTTATTTTTCCTTGTTGGTTAGGGAAAACTTGTATCTTACTTTACTTGGCATGTAAATTTCCTTAGTAAATTAGAAAATTTTGGTTAATCTTCAATAAGTGGTTGTTTTGGGGTATAATTCACTGATTTTTCAAATCTATTTTTTTTATTGAGTCTTAGTTAATTAATTGAGTCAATTCGTCATTAAGTCTCTTATGATTTTAATTTTCCTTGAATCTAGTTAATTTCCCTTTATTCAAGTTTGAGATGGCGGACCAAATTTTTGATATTGATACTAGAATTATCGTAGTATAGGGTAAGTTTGAGAATTTGAGTGTGGAATTTGTGAAGATACGTGATTCTTAAGACAAAATGTGTGAGACTATGGAGAGATTAAGAGGTATGGCAAGCCTTCAAGCTAGTAGTGTATATAGGGCACCACCGCCACCACCATCTATACCACTGCCATAAAATGTGCCACCACCATGTGAGTATGAAGATGAGAACACCTACAGAGTTGTGATTGTTGGACAATTATGACCCATAGCGTCACTATTTATACAGATCATGGTGTTGTTGTACAAATTAACTATGTGAAAAAAGAGATTGCACTCTTATCATTTGTGATTAGATCACCTAGATGTATAAATGATAGGAGGTCCCTATGATTTGTTCCTGGATTGAGAATGATATGAGACAGTATCAGTCCACGAAGGATAAATCATTAAATATCCCTAGTCAGAGTATTATCGAGATTGGACATCGATAAATACGTAAAAGACTAGTATTACACTTGTGCGCGATGTGAGGGCACAACGTCATAGTTCTCATTGATGAGTGATATTTATATCACTATTTCCCACTCATTTAACCTAATATTTGTATAGTTTCTTGAGTTTTGTGAACGTTTTGATATGTTTTGTGTTATTTTGTAGATAAAATAAAGTTTGGAAAGCATTGGAGGCAATTTGGGGCAAAAACGGACAAAAATGCGTCAACAGGGATATTTTGGTCTTTTGCGCGTCGCGACGCCCAGACATCCAGCGTCGCGACGTCTAAAATACGCCGAACAGTGCTAACGTGCGCTTGCGTTATACGTGTGTGTTTACGCCGGTCAAGTTTTTGGCGCCGTTGCCGGGGACTTATATTATTGAGTTGTTAATTTTGAAACTATCCAATTTACTTGTATCTAATTTTCTTTATTTTTATTTGTAATTTTTATTTCTTTCTTCTATTTTCAGGTGATTGAAAAAATGGAACACTACTGGGAGATTGAAAGATACGAGCTTTACAAGAAGATACACCCCATATCTGGGAGCAACAGTCCGGTTTTCTGAGGCCTGTTGTCCAACCCAACAATTATCACTGGATGCCAGAACCATCATACTTTCCATCTTATCCACCATCCACCTATTATCCTCAACAAAAACCAGAACCATCAGAGGAAGAACAATTGATTGATATGCTCAAAAAATTTTCCAAGAAACAAGACGAAAAGTTGGATACAATGCTTGAAACAAGCCTGAAGCAATTGAAAGTATTCAGAGACAATCAGAATTCATTCAGAGGATGACAGATCAAATGCGACAATTAACAGAAAACCAGAACTACATACCTCAAGAACCAGATTCAGATGACACTGATGAAGCCTTCAAGTACCCAGAAATCCACAAAGACACTTCAACAGAGGAGGAGGAGAGCAGTTATCAACAACCAGAGGTATCAGTTCAGGAGCCCGAACCGGTAAAGTCTCAATTTGACTTTTATTATTCAGATTCTGACGAGGATGAAGCTGATCTATTTGTACCAACTGCACCAACAACGGAGGATCAAACTTTCAATCCTCAAAATGAAGATCTTGGAGCATGCTTTACCATGATGTTTGAAGAAGATCTATCTGAACCATCCATTCCATTCATATCAGAGGATGAAGACCTAATGTCAGAAACATCTTTGCATCCTCTGGTTGACAATTTTGAAGCATGTATTTCAAAGATGACAGATGAGAGCTGAATACAAAAATTTTACAATACATCTGTGAAGAAAAAGGTGGAGAAAGAAGCAAAGGAAATGGAAAAAACAAATGTCTGACCTTAATAAAGATCCAGAGCATTCAGGAGAAACATCACTGTTTTGGGGGGAGTACAAACAAGATATCACCCAGAAGCTTGACAGAATGGAACTTCCATTCCAAGTCAAGCACCATATAAGACTCCTGATTTTCTTTCTTTCTTTGCAGGAACCACTGGAGTAACAAGAATCAAAAAGGTGGCACGAGCACTGAATGGGACAAAACTCTTTTTGCCACCTTACCGTTGGAAGAGACCCTTCAAAAGCAACGCTCACGGAATTGTTTTGATCGGACATCCAAAACAACATTGAAACCTCCTTAACAGATGAATTTCAGTCACGTCTGGCTAAAGACGAAAAATTTAGCGCTAGCAGGGAGGCAACCCATGCAATTGTTGTAATTTATTTTTCATATTTTGTGTGAACTTTTTAATTTTATGTGTTATTTTTGTAGGGAAAGGCATAAACGAAGCATTTTAAGACAGAAGGAATTGTGTTTGGCAATCAAAGATGAGAAACAATTCATTAGCGATGGCTGAGTAAGGAATGAAATCCTGAGACACATCCTAATGAATTTATACTGAGCGAGTGGCGTATTGCGTACACAATTCCGTTGCCTTAATTATTGCTTTGATTTGCTTTTCTGTTGTAATTATCTTTATTTCGTAGACAGGATCCAGACTTTTTGACCTTTCACGATTTCATTTGTTGTTTAGCTAACAATCGTCCTTTGGAAGATATTAGTGCTATTATTACTCACCCTTTTCAGGTACTATAAATTCAGCCCGTCATTGCACTTTTGAAGCATCCAGAGTTAAGAAAAAAAAAATGGAAGCCACTTCAAGAAGACGAGTTGAAAACATCTGTGTGTTTTGCCGGTACTAGTGTTGGTACTAAGCCACAATACGTAGAGGCAGCACAGGAATTGGGTCGAGTCTTAGCAGCAAGGATATGCACTTAATATATGGCGGAGGCAATCTCGGACTTATGGGGATCGTTTCAAAGGCTGTACAGGAAGGAGGCAGTCATGTTTTGGGAATCATCCCAAAACCCTGGCAAAGGCAAATCTTATTGGATCATCAAATGGAGAGGAACTGATCGTGCCAGGTATGTCTGAACGATTGGTAGAAATGATTAACCGTGCTGATGCTTTTATTGCTTTGCCAGGTGGCTTGGGCACATGGAGGAAATTTTTATTGTACTATCTTGGGCGAACCTGAACATACACCAGAAACCGCTTGGACTGCTCAACGTTGATGGATTTTATGATTTTCTTTGTGTGTTTCTTGATGATGCTCGGAGAGAAATGGGTTCGTGTCGAAACCTATGAAAGAACTCCTCTTCACTGCCAGAAATGCTCCGGATCTAATAGACCAACTCATAGCCTATGAACCACAAGTTGACCCTATCCTTTCAAAGATAAATTGGTCCGAGGACGATCGTGGTAAGAGGCGTCGAATTAATCTGGATCTTAACCTTTAATTCCTGTAGATTTCAGCTAACCAGGTACGACCTTCTTAACTCTTCTTCTACTTTTTAAGACATTGGGGACAATGTCTCATTTAGGTTTGGGGGAGGAATTAGTTGATCAGTACCTGTTTTTAGTTTGTGTGTTATTTTTATTTTTAGTCCAAAAATTTTCGAAAAAATACAAAAAAAATTGAAAATTTTTCAAAAATTACAAAAATATTTGTGTTTTTAATTTGACCAAAAAGGTGAAATTGGTAAGAGATAGCCGAGTAAGGAATTTCCACTCCTGAGACGTATCTCAAACCTAATTCGAAACAAGTTAATTTTTGTTTATTTCATTTTGAATTATTTAATTTGTGAATTCTCCTTAAAACTGACTAAAAAAGAATCTTCATATGTTTAGTTGACAGATATTATCAACATATATAGTAACATACAGACATGAGCTAAAATTGAAAAGTTTGTAATATTCAGTGCTCTAGTTTAATTGGAGGAAAATCTCAAAAACAAAGCAGTGGAGTAAAAAAAAAATCTGATTTACAAAAATAAAGTATCTAAGATCCGGTTATTAAGTCTGTAAGGGTGTTTTTAACATCTAGTGCCCTAAAACCAACTGGTTTGGGAGTCATTGGCCCAAAGCTCGTTACATGGATCGAAGATGCTGCAAAAATATATATATCTGAAGTCTGGGTAATTAAGTCCGTATGGGTGTCTTAACACCTGGTGCCCTAAAACCAACTGGTTTGGAGCCACCGACCCAAAGCTCGCTACATAGACGAAAGGTATTGTATATAAATAAAAAATAGAAAAAGAAAAAATCAAAGAAAAAAAATCAGAAAAATGAGAAAAATTATTCCATTGCTCCAAAAAGGTGTGAAATCTGATAGAACTTTAGGACAAAAATATTACTCTCTTATCAACTGCACTTATGACTGTTGTGGGCAAAAATGAGTTGATTAATATTTTGTTGGCTGTGTATATGAAGAATGGTAAAAATAATCGGAGAATTTACCTATTCGGTAATTTAGAATGAAACAAAACAACTAGTAACTTGGAGTAGAAGTTTCACCTGATTAGTCACTAACATCTTTATTCTCTTTTCTCTTGTCTTTTTGCTTTTGTGTGCATTAGTTTTAACTAACTTTTTACTTTTGTAAAATGTTTGTGGGTATCATTGTTGTAAGCCCTCACGAGACTACAACTCGTCCACTAGGGACACCTAGGGGTTTAAAGGCTTGTTGCATACGCTAAATGCAATCGTGATCCCTACGAAAGTGGCTTAGTTAAATTATTTATGTTATTTTACTCTATGTTTTGCTCGAGGACTAGCAAAATGTTAGGTTTGGGGGTGTGATTAGTGATATTTATATCACTATTTCCCACTCATTTAACCTAATATTTTGTATAGTTTCTTGAGTTTTGTGAACGTTTGATATGTTTTGTGTTTTTTGTAGATAAAATAAAGTTTGGAAAGCATGGAGGCAATTTGGGCAAAAAAACGGACAAAAATACGTCAACAGGGATATTTTGGTCTTTTGCGCGTCGCGACGTCTAAAATACGCCGAACAGTGCTAACGTGCGCTTGCGTTATACATGTGTGTTTAACGCCGGTCACTCATATATTTGGGTATAGGATACTCATGCAAGAGTAATAGGAGGTTGTGTTATACCGATGGTACGGGAAACAGCTTCGCTCTGGATAGACCCCCCCTCGGAATTCCATTGGTAGTATGACTATGTGTCTATGGAAGTCCGAAATCAAGGTAGGTGTATTTGGTATTAACCTGAGACTTGCACCGCTAATATTTGCGACAATCAATATACTTTGGTTTTGGTCGTCCGGGGCTTTAACCGGTTCCTGTGTACGCCTCTTCTGGGTATATCGAGAATCGTAGTGTGTTGGGTGTGATGTCAAGACTGAAGTATCACTTCAGTCATATGGAGATGATGGTCACGTAGGATACGGTACTAGTACTCTTAAGTACTGCAGTCATCAGGATAAAATGACAACGTCAGGTTTATCCAATTATAGAGACTAGTTACCAGACATCCGACATGTGCTTCGTACGGGGCAGACACAATTCCAGCCCCAGGCCTAGCACGTGATCATCCGATACTGGATCGACATACACAATACTACGTATACTACGCCTGATATAGATCATTATATTCCTGTAAGGATATTTCTGAGAATTCGGTAGGCATGACGATTTGCTTGAAGCCAACCTTATCTTGTAAATCGGTATAAACGTAGTACGAGGTACTTACGTGTTCGGACAGTCCGACGACCGAATTTACTGCCAACATATCTGGGGATCTCATGGGTCACTTCCCGAAGATTCACCGATGACGTATGACTCGCACTTTTATTAATCTGGGATTAATTACGGAGATATTTTATCTGGGATAAAATATCATTTAAGAGAGATAACGATTAATTTGAAATTAATCGATAAATTAATATATTCGATATATTAAACGAAATTGGATTTCGACGCGGAATTAAAATTATATTTTAATTCGGGCGAACAAGATAATTTAGAATTAATTCGTTAGCGACGTGAATAGTGATTTTGCTAGGCAAAAATCATTTAATTACGTCGCAACAGGAAAATTTGATAATTTGGAATTAGGGAACCCGAGCCCGGGATTGTTTGCGAGCGCATTCGCATTTCGAATTCGAGTGCGGCACGCAAGTCAAATCAAGCGTCAAATCGCTAGTCACATCAAGCGTCAAATCACATGTCACTTTGAGTTATGTGACCATTGATTGATTGATTGATTGATGGACTTGATGGAAGTTGATGGAAAGCATTTAATTTGACTTTTTGGAAAAGGAAATTTGTATATGTTTATTGTTTTTTGAAAACAAATACTAATACAATTTTTTTGTATCAATCAACACCACTCTCTCTCTTTCTTTCATCTCTCTCTCGGCCATTTGGCCTCTTTTTCTTCTTCACTGGTTAATTTTTTACCGTGAGCCAATGAGAAAATGGGGGAAGCAAAGTGTATGATTTTTGTGGCAAAAATCAAGAGAGCTAGCACTCCGAGAGACATGCGAAGGTGATAGGGAAGTCCACCCATGAGCATGGAATCGTTTCATCACAAAGCTTGGTTCTTTAAGGACATCAATGGCCGAAAATGGTGGAGGGAAAAACAGCCACTGCCGTGAGCTGTTGGTGAGCAGAAACCGAATTTTTTTGCCTCTCGCGTCGGTCAACCGCTCGATGTGAGTATTCCGCAACTCCCTCGTTGTATTCACACATGTTTCATGCTTGTTTAATGATCTTGGGACCTTAGCAAACACCAACAATGGTATCTATGAGCAAGGTTGAGCATGAAAATTTTAGGGCTTAAAATTTGGGTAAAAATGTGTTTGAGCATGATTATGAAATTGGATGAATGAATATGTTTAAATGTGTTTTAATTGATGATTGATTGGATCAATTTGAAGAAAAAATGTTTGGAACAAATTTGCCCAAAATTTTGGTGTTGGCCGAATGTCACTATGCCCTAAATTCTTGTGATTTTTTTTTGATCATTGGATGAGTTGGAAATCATTCGGGAATGTTGATTAATGTCGATTGTGAATTTAATTAGATTGAAACCGAATCGGACACAAAATTGCCCAATTGCCGAGAATGATATAGCATGTAATTTGGGTTTGATTTTTGATCAAAATGTGTTGGACACTAATGATGTATTGAGCATGATTAATTAGGCTAATTGTTGTTTGGAAATGCTAAGGGTAATTAATTGTGTTATACATTTTATGTAATTTAATTGAGAAATTTGGAATTTTTTGAATTAAATTATTTGGGCCTTAAAATTGGATTGGGCTTGTTATGTTGTAAATGGGCTTATTGGGCTTGGTTGTACCAAGATGGGTTTAGGCAAAATTGGTTGGATCCAATTGGGCCCAAAACCGCATCCATAAAGCCCAAATGCGACTAATGGACCTTTAAAGTTTAATTGGGCCTAATGGGCCTAAATTGATTTCTGGGCTTATGGGGTAACTCCCGGATTGGACTTTGGTTATTGGGTTCGACCCGAGTTGACCAAAAGTCCACGCCTTAAGAAATTAATAAAAGCCCATTGGACTTTAATTAAATTGATATTGGACGTTAATCGGGCTTAGAAACCGTAACGATTAATTTGGAATTTAAGTTGTAAAGGTTTATTAATAAAGTGTAATATTTAATTTGGAATTAAATAGCGAATTATATTAAATACAAATTGAATTGGATTTAATTATGTAGTTAATTTAATTCGAGAATTTGTACTTTAAGTACTTATTCGCAAAACGAGTTTGACTCACGCAAAATCAAATCGTTGTTTGAACATTGGATGGTCACTAATTATCAGATTAATTAATTTGATTAGATTGATTGATAACATGCTTGTGTGAATACATGGTTGCGATGCATGAATAATGTATATCGGATGGATATTAGATGGGTGAGGCAATTTTAGAAATTGTTGTAATAAATTTGAATTTATTAAATTGGACCTGCGTGTCCAGCCTTATTACCTCCTTATTCTTTGTATTCTATCTCACCTATTCCCCTCAATGTAAATGAGGTTTCTTTAGAAGTGTAGTGTAACGGGTAGAAGAAATATTGTGCTAGCGGGAGAGAGGAAGTGAGAGATTTGATCTAGGATCAATGTGTAAAGTATCCATCCGCATATCATTATTATTTATTTATATGCGCTTTATTATGTGTTTAGAATGCATGTTTAAGGGTGTCTGATGATGAGACCTTAACAAAGATAATAAATTGGTTGCCAATTTGCACTCGAAAAACCCTCAAACAATATTAAGCGTTTTTCCTTCCATTGAGTGATTCTTACTCAAGATCCGAGACTGGCATTGGCTTGTTGGCCAAAGTCAAGGCCTTTGTCCGTCGAAGATGTGTTTGAATCACGAGAGCTTTGTTCCATATTGGTGTCTTGTCCAAGTTGTGGTTTGTTGGCCAAAGTCAAGACCACTTCTTGTCCATCGACATTGATTACGAAGCTTTCCATGGTCAATGGGTCACGCTTAACTGGGATCACTAAGTTTGTTGTGCCAAAGCCAAGGCTTAGTTGATTCAGAGGAAAAATGTTAGGTACTACATTGGATGTATTGGCATATATAAGATATATGTTTCGGACTTGGAAGTCCCCCTACTGGATCTAGGAATTGGATTGGATCCAATTGATCTTAGAGATCTACCTAGTTAATTATCATACAATTTATTGGCCAAAGTCAAGATTGTGTGATATTTAACGGGATCCTAGCCCGCTAGGAAACACGGTTTCCCGAGTACTCGACAAAGGGTTAGAGGCTCGCCGAAAAATAGTGAGAGGCAAGAATTGAATTTGCAATATTCGTTTAATTACTTGCCATACGCGCTCAAACAAATATCATTCGTCAAAAATTAAATGTTAGTTGGACTATATTTAAACATTGTTTTATTAACAGTTGGACTGTATTCAAAATTCATTTTTTATATTGATTATATAATTGGATTATAATAATCAATATATTGATTCAATTAATTATAGTTGATTAAATAGTTGGACTATAATAATCATTATAATAAATAGTACCTGAATCGTTGATTAAATAGTTGGACTATTAGAATCAAGATAAAATGAAAGATTAACGATTTAAAAACATAATCCTAGGGAAAATGTATTTAAATGGTTTAAATTTTCAAATTGGGAATTAATTCAGGATGGTCCTGGAAAATAATAAGTTACTTTATTTGATAAAATAACATATTATGCCTAAGCCCGGAGTTAAGCAAATAGTAGAGCATGATCTTTGGAAGATTCATGTAATGATAACTTAGTGCTTAATCCATTAAGCTTGCCGAGTAGACTCCTTAATTTCTTAATCAGAAATAAGGATTAGATCCTTAAAGTATGATAATGAAATTGAAGGATCTTCATAAATCTATACTTAGATTTTAGAAGTACTAAATTGCTATAGTAAACTCTTGGAGAGTTAATGACTATTCTCAAGGAGATAAAGTCAAAATTTGCAATTAGGCAAGTAGCGCAAGGCGCACCTTACTTCGATATTCTAGAAGGCCAAGGCTTGGCCAAAGGCTTCTGGAATGTGGAAAAGGGCAAAGGCAAAATCATTATAATCTTCTGGGAAGATAAATGACATATCCCAAAATATCTGCCTAAATGTGGCAAACGGGATCGCGGAAGCGTGAAGCATGCCGTTTGAACAAAGCAGACATGAAGGAATTGAAGACGGTGCAAGGCTCTGACTTCAAATATGTTTGTCGAGATTATGTTCACTACTAGTATTAAAATTGGATTTTAGATACTTAGTGTGGTACATAAACATATACATTGATGTTCAGAATCTGCTTTGAGCAGGATACTGACTTCAATTGAGATTTCTCTGCGAATCGGAAACGGGACGAAAGTCGTTGTTTTAACCGTAGATACCTAAGTTTAGGAACTACCTTCGGGTGTGTACCTAAATTTGGAAACTGTTATAATGTAACTAGTTTGACTAGAAACATTATCTCCATATCAGTGTTAACCCGATGCGGGTGAACCTTTATATTCTAGAACACTAAAGTGTTTTATTATATAAAGATGATATTGAGATAAACACATTAGATGTGAATAACAGAATTTATATTTTGAATATAAATAAATCTCAAACGTATAACATGACAAACAAATAGCTCAAACTGATTTGATCAGAAGAAACTAATTGTGGCATTGTTGTCTGGGACACAATTAAAAGACTCGTATATCCACACTTTTGAAGAGTGGGTACTAGGACTGATTTGATTCCAATCAAATAAAGTCTACGAATCTAGTTTATTGGGCAAAGTGCCTAAAACACATTTACTTGGTAAAAGTGTAAATGCCACAGATCTGTTAGCCCTAGTTCATAGTGAAGCAAGTGGGCCCATGTCTAGCTAGGCTAGATGTGGATATGAATATTTCGTGACCTTTACGGATGTGCATCGCGTTATGGTTATGTGTTCTCTAAACACAAATCGGAAACTTTTAAGTTTCGACACGAAATAGACAAACAGATCGGCTAAGTATTAAACGTCACGGTAAAGACGTAATGGAAAATACTTAAGCAATAAGTTTCTAATATACTTGAAAGAGTATAGTATTCTTTCAATGAGGACTCCTCCCGGAACACGTCATTTTGACGGTGTGTCCGAACTGAATAACCGAATTTTGTTGGACATGATAAGGTTAATCATGAGTCGCTCTGAGCTACCATTTCCTTCAACGGATAAGCTTTAACAGTGCAAGAACTTATTTTGAATAAGGTTCCATAAAAATCTGTTTGACAGATTCATATTAGATATGAACAGGAAAGAAACTGGGTTTCTCATTCCTGATCATTTGGGTATGCTAGGCATATGTTTGGATGATACCAAACTAGAACCCAAATTGGATAAGTGCCAATTGTAGGTTATCCTAGGGATACCAAAGTATAGTACTTATACAACTCACATGAGAACAATTAGATTGTTGCTCGCCATGCGGTTTTCCTAAGAGGAATACCGATATGCAGTGGTAAATGGGAGGATAGTAAAACTCGATGAAAATCGGAGTAATAATGTTTCTGGCACTGATTCCTAATGGAACACAAATAGTTCATCAAGGATGAAACTATACCAGTAATCTTCGAATACACAAGAACCACGTAAGTCGGAGAGAGTCAAAAATACCTGGGGTATGGGTTTCTGATCTCACCCATAAAGATGTCTATCTTATTGAGGAATACCAACTGACTACGTATGAGGAAGTGATACAAGGTATCGACTCCCTATTATGCAAAGTGTCCATGAGTCCGAAATGGATTCCATGTATATCAACTAGTTTGGATACTAGTTGTTGTACCGCAAGGCATTGTGCCTATTGGTATTATAAGTCTTCAAGGAAGATATACATGGATGGCAACATACCAACGTACTAAGCTAGGCTTGTAGCGGAAAGGTATCGTTATCAACATTGTGTTGATTACGATTCAACCTTTTACATGTTGCCACGGTAAATCCATTTGGATAATGCTTGCAAATGCTGCATGTTTCATTTATGAAATATGACAGCTGAACGGGAAAATCGCTTTCCTGAAAATGAAACCTTTTGGAGGATGTTTACAACATCCTAACGATTTTGTCGTACCAAAACTAGCAAACAAGGTTTGCAGGTTGTTCGATCCATGTTTGGAGTGAAGAAAGCATAGGTTCTTGAAATTATCGTTTTGATGTAATCATAATGAAGTATGATTTAATTCAAAACGAAAATGATTCTTGTGTATATAAGAAGGTTAGTGGGAGCGCACTGACAATAGTTGTCCTATAAAATAATGATAATATGTGTCATTTCTTGGAAATGATATTCCCATAAAAATATCGGTGAAAGCTTGGCTTTCATAAAAACTCTCCGAGAAACCGTACATTGAAAAATGTACGCGACCTGGTGTCTCATACGCTTTGAGCATATGGAGTCACAAACAGGCCAATCCAAGTGATAGTCACTGGATTGAAGTTAAGAACATCGTTAGTATCTTAGAGAACTAAGGATGTGTCTTAAACTATGGAGATGGAAACTTGAAGTGACTGGGATCACTACTGCAAGTTTCCTAAACCGATAAAAACGACTATAAGTCGCAAACGGTATACAAAGTTTGAATAACGGAACAGTGAGCTGGAAATCTTCCAAGCAAGATACTGTTACCGTATAAACAACAAATGCAGGTTATTGCTGCAGCTGAGGCGGCAATAGAAGCCTTCTGGGTCGATAATAAATCTAATTAGATTAGATATAATTCTGTTAGCAGCTGAGCTAGGCTACACACAGGCTAAAGAATTAATGGTCTCATCAACGATCCAGATATACTTCGATATTCATCTGATTCGTTCGGATCATACATCGTGGCGATGTGATGATCGAATAAATCGCATCAGATGATAATCATGCAAATCCGCTGACGAAAGCATTTCTCAGCAGTTTGAGCCAACCGTACATAGTTCGGGTGTCAGACACTCGAGTGACTGGCTATAGGCCAAGTGGGAGATTGTTGGACAATTATGACCCATAGCGTCACTATTTGTACAGATCATGGTGTTGTTGTACAAATTAACTATGTGACAAAAGAGATTGCACTCTTATCATTTGTGATTAGATCACCTAGATGTATAAATGATAGGAGGTCCTATGATTTGTTCCTGGATTGAGAATGATATGAGACAGTATCAGTCCACGAAGGATAAATCATTAAATATCCCTAGTCAGAGTATTATCGAGATTGGACATCGATAAATACGTAAAAGACTAGTATTACATTTGTGCGCGTTGTGAGGGCACAACGGCAGTTCTCATATATTTGGGTATATGATACTCATGCAAGTGTAATAGGAGGTTGTGTTTTACCGATGGTATGGGAAACAGCTTCGCTCTGGATAGACCCCCTCGGAATTCCATTGGTAGTATGACTATGTGTCTATGGAAGTCCGAAATCAGGGTAGGTGTATTTGGTCTTAACCTGAGACTTGCACCGCTAATACTTGCGACAATCAATATACTTTGGTTTGGTCGTCCAGGGCTTTAACGATTCTTGTGTGTACGCCTCTTCTGGGTATATCGAGAATCGTAGTGTGTTGGGTGTGATGTCAAGACGGAAGTATCACTTCAGTCATATGGAGATGATGGTCACGTAGGATACGGTACTAGTTCTCTTAAGTACTGCAGTCATCGGGATAAAATGACAAGGTCAGGTTATCCGATTATAGAGACTAGTTACCAGACATCTGACATGTGCTTCGTACGGGGCAGACACAATTCCAGCCCCAGGCCTAGCACGTGATCATCCGATACTGGATCGACATACACAATACTACGTATACTACGCCTGATATAGATCCTTATTCCTGTAAGGATATTTCTGGAGAATTGGGTAGGCATGACGCTTTGCTAGAAGCCAACCTTGTCTTGTAAATCGGTATAAACGTAGTACGAGGTACTTACGTGTTCGGATAGTCCGACGACCGAATTTACTGCCAACATATCGGGGATCTCATGGGTCGCTTCCCAAAGATTCACCGATGACGTATGACTCGCACTTTTATTAATCTGGGATTAATTAGAAGAGAGAGAAAATTAATCTGGATTAATTGCGGAGATATTTTATCTGGGATAAAATATCATTAAAGAGAGATAACGATTAATTTGGAATTAATCGATAAATTAATATATTCGATATATTAAACGAAATTGGATTTCGACGCGGAATTAAAATTAGATTTTAATTCGGGCGAACGAGTTAATTTAGAATTAATTCGTTAGCGACGTGAATAGTGATTTCGCTAGGCAAAATCATTTAATTACGTCGCAACGGAAAATTTATTAATTTGGAATTAGGGAACCCGAGCCCGGGATTGTTGCGAGCGCATTCGCATTTCGAATTCGAGTGCGGCACGCAAGTCAAATCAAGCGTCAAATCGCTAGTCACATCAAGCGTCAAATCACAGTCACTTTGAGTGATGTGACTGACATTGATTGATTGATTGATTGTGTGTGACTTGATGGAAGTTGATGGAAAGCATTTAATGCTTGACTTTTGGAAAAGGAAATTGTATATGTTTATTTGTTTTGAAAACAAATACTAATACAATTTTTTGTATCAATCAACACCACTCTCTCTCTTTCTTTCATCTCTCTCTCTCGGCATTTGGCCTCTTTCTTCTTCACTGGTTCAGTTTTTACCGTGAGCCAAGGAGGAGAAATGGGAAGCAAAGTGTATGATTTTGTGGCAAAAATCAAGAGAGCTAGCACTCCGAGAGA
Organism: Zanthoxylum bungeanum; assembly: GCA_019454045.1. Lineage (NCBI taxonomy): Eukaryota > Viridiplantae > Streptophyta > Magnoliopsida > Sapindales > Rutaceae > Zanthoxylum > Zanthoxylum bungeanum. The sequence continues at coordinate 39,435 of SKCR01018896.1, forward strand.
CATGCGAATGTGATAGGGAATTCCACCCATGAGCATGGAATCGTTCATCACAAAGCTTGGAGCTTTAAGAATCAATGCCGAAAATGGTGGAGGGAAAAACAGCCACTGCCGTGAGCTGTTGGTGAGCAGAAAACCGAATTTTGTTGCCTCTCGCGTCGCTCAACCGCTCGATGTGAGTATTCCGCAACTCCCTCGTTGTTTATTCACACTGTTTCATGCTTGTTTAATGATCTTGGGACCGTAGTATTTTCCAACAGTGATGACATGGATGACGTGAAAGAGAGATATAGGCCTAGAGACATGAGGTATGAGCAGAGGCATGGGTGTAGAGATAGGCAGTTTGATAGAGATCATAGGCGAGGTGATAGGTATGGGTACGATAACGGGCATGAGTATGATGATCGAAGATACCGTTGTGTGAGGGATGCAATAGATGGAGATTTGGGGAATATTAAGATGAAAATCCTTCATTCCAAGGAATAAACGACCCAAAAGCATATCTTGAATAGGAGAAGAAAATCGAGCTATTCTTTAATTGCATTAATTGTTTAGAGGGCAAGAATCATAGATTTACAGTTATTGAGTTCACGGATTACGCTCTGATTTAGTGGAATCAGTTAGTTCCTAGTAGGAGAATGGACCATGAGAGGCCTATCGAGACTCTCATGCGAAAGCAATTTATATCCAGCCAGTACTATAGGGAGTTATACCAAAAGTTATAGAATCTCTATCAAGGATCTATGAGTGTAGAGGATTATTACACAGAGATGGAGGTTTGCTATGATTAGAGTAAATGTAGTGGATGATAGAGAGGCCACTATGGCGAGATTTTTATGTGGATTGGATCCATGCCTCAAGGCTTGACATTTGGATGCTTCATGGTTCATGTCAGGAAAATAACTTCCCCATGTAAGTGGAAATGGGAATCCTCTTCCATATAAATATAGGCTTAGTGCTCATAAGAAAGGTTGACCATTTTGGTTAATTAAGGAGAATCTCTACAATAAGAAAATGTTAGTAATTACATTGTGAAGATGTGAATTTATTTCAATAAATTTGTAAATAAATTCTCTAACTAGTAATGCATGTATAATTAGATTCTTAATTGGTTAAGTTCATATATTTGTTCCATGTAAGTAATGGAAATGGGAATCCTCTTCCATATAATATAGGCTTAGTGCTCATAAGAAAGGTTGACCATTTTGGTTAATTAAGGAGAATGTCTACAATAAGAAAATGTTAGTAATTACATTGTGAAGATGTGAATTTATTTCAATAAATTTGTAAATAAATTCTCTAACTAGTAATGCATGTATAATTAGATTCTTAATTGGTTAAGTTCATATATTTGTTCCATATTAATTTGGATATGTTCCTTTAATATCCCAAAAACTTCATGGTGTAGGTGATAAAATCTATGGTTTATTATTCATGGACATTGATAAGATTTGTCCATTTAGTAGCACCTTTGGATGACATAGCCTTAAAGTCAAGTTAAGGGTTAGACCCGGCCACGGTTCCGGTTCGGAACCGGAACCGAACCGGTTGGAACCGGAAGGTTCCGGTTCCAACCGGTTCCGGTTCCGGTTCCGGAACCGAACCGGAATGGGACCGGTTCGGTTGGGGTTCCACCCCAACTCGAACCGGTCCGAACCGGTGGAACCGTACGGTTCCACCGGTTCGGACGGTTCCAACCGGAACCGAACGGTTCCGGTTGGAACCGTCGGGTTCCTGTTGGAACCGTAGGGTTCCAACAGGAACCCTAAGGCCCCCAACGGCTAGTAGCCGTTGGGGGCCTTATTCCCCCAACGGCTACTGCCGTTGGGGGATGCAGGGAGCCGTTTGGCTCCCTGCCAAACGGCTCCCTGCCAAAAAAAAAAATTATAAAAAAAATTATAAAATTTTTTTTATTATATAAAATAAAAAATTACTAATGTACCCCTAATAACGGTAATAAAACGGTTATATTTAGGGGCATTTTTGGTATCAAAAAAATTCTAAAATTCTATAAATAGGATTCATTTTTCATAATTTCATCACACCAATTTCTCAACTCTCTCATTTTCTATAAATCTCTTATTCTCAATCTTACTTCAATACAATTCTCTTATTTTAGTTGTTAATTAATTTGTTATCACATTCGGCATTCGCATCGCAAATTCGCAATTATTCAAATGGCAAGCTCATCCGAGAACATAATGTCAAATATGCCGACCCAAGAGAGCGGCCCCAGTGTCAGTGCACAATCACGGAGAAGAGAAGTTAAGGCTCGGTCCTCCGATATTTTCAAAATTCATTTTAATTTGGAACGCCTAGACGGCACTTAACTGTATTTGGTCATATTCTCAAGTTAGGAGGGAATGGACCAAGTTTTGTAAAATAAATGGTATTAAACCGATTAAATTTTCTAGAGATGTTCCAACACGTTGGAATTCTACTTATTTTCTTTTATGTCAAGCACTTCAATACAAAGATGCATTATGTAGTTTTTTTTCTCAACATGTTCAAAATATCACACTTTATCCTAGTCAATGGGATATTTGTGAAAGAATTTTAGATATTTTAAGAGTTTTTAATGATGCTACTTTAGTTTTTAGCGGTGTTTATTATCCCACTGCACATTTATTTAAAAAATTTAAGCTCAAGCTCTTCAATGTAATAATTTTTTTTTATTTATAAATTTAATCTCATTTTTTTTAATTAATAAATTTTTTTTTATTTAATGATTTGACTCCTCTCAATTTTTTATTTTAATTAATTAAAAAAAAAAAATGAACCGAACCGAACCGGAACCGAACCGTTCGGTTCCGGTTCGGTTCGACTTTCCGGTTCCACTTAAGTGTGGAACCGGAACCGAACCGGATTTAACCGGTTCGGTTCCGGTTCCACACTTGTGGAACCGGAAACCGGCCGGTTCGGTTCGGTTCCGAACCGGAACCGAACCGCCGGCCGGGTCTATTAAGGGTCATGTTGCCACACGGGAAGAACATGAGGACTTAAAAGAGGATCTTATCAATTTATTCCAACCTAGGATAATAAGCTCATGGGAAGTATATGAATGCAACTACAAAAACGAAAGTAGCTGTGATTCGAGAGGAAGGTAGCAATGGAGGGAGAGAAATATCTGCTGCGTTTTACGCTGCTGGTTTTGAACCGTGGGACGTTACAACTTCTGGCCTTCTTAATGTGTCATCTCTCTGGATGAGTTCCATGGTGAGGAGAGAGTGTATTTTCCCAATGATGGTGTTCTTGATCCAGAGCGTTGCTTATGAATCATACCTTGGTCACCAAATGCAAGATTTTTTTTCCATAATAAATCAAAATCACAACACCCAATTTACATAAACTTCCAAAACAACAGGAGCTTAACAATAGCACTGAAAAGTCTTTGAAACCCAAATATACACACTTTCAAACTTAACAAGTAATAAACATAAAGAAAGCTCCTTCACTTATTTGAATAATAAATGCTATTGCCTACAAAAGCTTCAAGTGTGGAATCGGATGACACACAAGTGGTGTAGCCATTTCTGCTGCAAAACCTGACCCTGTCCTCAAATCAACTTTCTCCCCATTCTTGACTTTCCAATCAAAGCATTGAACCAAAGCTCCCACTGCTGCATGCATCACAAGCATAGCAAGTGATGCACCGGGGCATCCTCTGCGTCCGCTCCCAAATGGAAGGTACCGAAAATTCTGACCCTTAAACTCCATTTGATGCTCACCAATTTTCTCACCAGACTTTTCCAAGAACCTCTCAGGCATGAACTCATCAGGATTAGTCCACAACTCAGGGTCTCTCATAATTGCATACACATTAACCAGCATTCTTGTTTTGGCCTTGACAAAGGAACCATTGACCTTGCAATCTTCCGCACATTCTCTGATAATCAATGGTGCTGAAGGGTGAAGTCTTAGAGTTTCACGGATTACAGCTCGAAGGTAAGGCAGATTTTGGACGTCTGATTCTTTGATTATCCTGTTGGGTCCAACAACTTCATTGATCTCTTCTCTAAGCTTGTTGAAAGCTTCTGGACGATTCAGGAGCTCTCCAATGGCCCATTGCATTGCTGCTGACGACGTGTCCGTGCCAGCCATGAATATGTCCTAATCAAAGCAAATAACATTATAAAGGATATTTGATTGGTAATATAAACACAACTTTAAAATAGAACTTACAAGCAAGAAAGACTTGATGTCCTTTTTAGTTAACTTGAGTTCTGCATTTGGGTCCCTATATATCTCCAACAAAATGTCCATAAGATCCTTCCTTTGATCTCCATCAAACCCATTCTTGGCCTTCTCTTCATGTTCTTTCAAGATCCTCTCCACAATCTGATCAAACTTGAGCAACGCAGCAACAAGCTTCTTCCCACTCCCAGAGAAATCAAATATTTTCAAAGGACCCAAAACATCACCTACACTTACTTTACCTGCAAGCTTCAAACAAGTCTTAACCAACCCTTCAATCTCTTCAGCTTCATTGTGACTCCCCGAACACCGTGTGCTCATAGCCATCCTGCAAATAGTATTATTTGTCAAAGTTGTTAGTTTACTACTCAAAACACAAGGCTTTCCTTCTCTGTAACATTTCATCACAGATTCCACTAGCTTGATCTTCTCTTGCTCGCGTACATCAATGAACTTATCAAGCTGAGGAACGGCTAAGAGCCTTGTCATGCATAGCTTCTTCATGAACCGCCAGTAGTCACCATACTGAGCAAGAACAAACCTTGATCCTCTATAAATGAAGTACTCCGAGGAACCAAACTCAGGTCTAGATGAAAAGTTCAGCTCTTGGGTCTTGAATATTTCTTTGGCAACCTCAGCATTAGATACAACAACACATGTTGAGGCACCAAGACTAATCTGCATAAGAGGGCCATAGCGGCGAGCTAGGGTTTGGAAGGATTTGGGCAGGACTTTGCCTACAAGGTGAAGGTGACCGATAAAGGGAAGTGCTGGCGGGCTAGGTGGCGGTGAGATCGGACTCAGAGCTGGTTTCAAGTATGCTTTGATAAAATAGTGAATAAAAAGAGCAGTAATGAACCAAATCAGGAACATGAGATAGTATAGCAAGTCACCAGCACTTGTGATAGCCATGGCAATTAGATGATTTATTGCTTGAGCTTCAGGGCTTCTAAGGAGAGTGATTAGTGAACTTGTAACATGCATTATATAGAGATTTTCAAGTTGCAAACTTAAAATATTTCATGCCCCCAAGTTTTGATTTGGTTAGAACTTATCGATCAAAAATTAAGTCAGAAACAGGACAAACACAAAGGACTTGTTATTTCTTTAGCATTGTCCCATGTGTTAACAATATCTGTGCATGCAAATTGCAAGCATCCAAATTGCAAAATCAATTCATTTTTTAATCTTAGAAAAAGAGAATCTTGCTTCATAATTAGACAAACAAGGCGGGGGAAACCTTTTACTAATTAAGGTAGGGTTATTTTCGTGGGGTAGCTTATGAAACCTAATAAATCAATTAAAATTAACAAATGAGAACATCAATTGATTGCAAAGTCTTAAAACTTTTGATGAAATTATTAGATCATATACGTAATTTGTGGGGAAATTAGGTGTGGTCCTAGTACGAACTTGATGTGGTCCAGTCACATTATTAAGCACAGGGTAACCATCAATCTTAGGCTCCCATTTTGATTGCCTGCTGATGCATTTGAGACATAAAATATATAAATGGGTCCGTTAAGAACAATATCAAATATTCAAATTCCATCTCATATCATCATTTTGGCATCTATCATTTCGAAATGGAATCTGAATTGCAATCATGTAATTATTCATAAACTGACTTCAACACAACTTTGATGATCCCGAAACTTTAAAATTTTTTTTCGGAATAATGATATCCCGAATTTTAGTTAGGCCTTGATTATCAAGAATAAGTTTGCTGCAAAATAATGTAGCTGTCGATCAACTTGTGAATTTTTCATGTTTTTGGGTTGTTCTTTTGACGGAAACCTCTTGGAGTGACACCAAAAGCTTACGCTTTGAATATGCGGGTTAGAGAGGATTTGGGTATACATTTATGTAAAGATCGTACTCAATTGCATAAGGCTCCCTTTAGAAGGAATAAATGAAAAAAAATTTGATGTACACAGTTTTATTTATGTTTTCCACATAAACGCTGTTTTCGAACTTTAAATCGATGACCAAATAGATAACGAGTTAACATTTAACCATCATGTGCTTGACACAACCGTCATATTTATAAATAAATGGACCTCAAAATCATGCATAGTATCTCACCTGCTTGCTTTGATATTGTCGAGTACACATATCAAACCGCATCAATGGGCACCATTATTGACTGCAGATAATGGGCACCATTATTGACTGCAGATAATGGGCACCATTATCAAACTACATCTTGTTACTCCTCTGGCTCATCACTACTCTTTCATTTCTCCTGCACAAAATAACCAAAACATGGACATCAGCATTGCATTTGCAAAGCCAAGAGATACTGATAGGATACATATACTCTAATTAGACTATTTCATATCTTCAAGATGAATAAATTCTCCTCTGATTAGAGTACAAGGAAAGCTGCTTTGCGGCGGAAGTATGAAGGTGTCACTCAAAGAAGAGACATCACAGGCAACAGCATGAACTGTAGGCTTAAAAGCAGCCAAATCTTCAGCTTACATTGTCCCATGCCTGCTTAAGAAAGCTTTCCTGTTCTTTCTTGCATGAGATGATTGACGAATCACAAACTATGTCTCATTCAAAAAAAAAATTATTACCAGGCAACAAAAAATTAACTATGAAAGAGATGAGTCATTGAGACTGAAATTGTGGTACTGGTACCTAAAGGAAAGCAGCCTAAGCAGAATATTGTTATAGTAGCTTCCATGATCAAAGAATGATGATGACAGAGCAAAAAATAAGTGAAAAAAAAGGCAAGGATAAACAAGCAAACTATTAAAATGAGTTAGAACTCACCTACAGAATATGTAATTGCATCTCTCTGCAGAACAAGTAACAACCCCATCCATCAGAAATATGCAGGCAACTATTAAGAAATTGCACCATAGGGGTACAAAACAAACTGAATTGGATAATGCCTGCCGAAAAACTACTGCAGGAATTATAATCAACATTGTTAAAACTACCGCAGAGCATATTTGTAAACAAAACTTTCACCAAATATTGTTCTTCATTATTATTATTAAAATGTTATACTACATTGGCAAAGACCTAAAGAAGAAATATCACAGAAACTGAAATACAGAAATGATATTACATTGTTTAAGGATAATACGTAAAGTCCTACAGAAAACTTCAACGAATGAAGGCAGCATAAGAAATGCCTACTGATTGCCAAGGCTTTCAGCAACAATGTTAACAAGCAACGAGCAAAATTGCCCTCATCTGTACAATTCATCTTAGCTAGATGTCAGTAAACAAAATTACAGTATCAATTAAACCAAGATATGTAATCTATAATAGAATATCATCAGTGGATGACCAATGCCAGAAATGGTATTGATCATCAGAGGATGATCAATCTCACTGCACAGGGCCCAAGCTCATCTACCAATTCTGGCTGTTGATGTCCTCTACAACAGAATTGTGAGATAAAAAAAAAAGCAATCAACGCATTGACATCAAAGTGCGAACTCTTTTTTCCCTCTCAGCTTTCTTAGCAGTTGGGGTTCTCTTCAGTTTATTCAACTCCTCCATCACAACCTTCTCAACTTTGTCAATTGAGTTCAGAAGTTTCTTCTGTGGTGTGAGAGACTCCAACTCTGCACCAGACTGATTTGTGATATCAAGCAAAATCTTAGGCACTTTACCAACAAAAAGTGGACAATGCTTCACACCCAAGGTTGTAATTGGGGTCCTCATAGATAGATCATGCTCTAGTGGAGCACCTGACAGTGGCACAGAAGAATCATTGACTCTCTGGGTGTGGGACATTGGAGTCTCCATTTGTAGGCCTTCGACTTCTCCCAAATGAGCTCTTCTCCTTTCAATAGCCTAAAAAACCAGAGTTAAAATTATCAAAAACCAAGCTGAAGAAGCCTTGAACAAGGACAATATGAAACAGAACTGCCAAAAAATATTACTTATGACTCGATGGAAGTCTAATGATATCTCTGACTCGAGAATTGAAGACCCAAATAACAGGAGTAACTCTTTTTTGACTTCAGTACATGCAATCAGCACGGCTAACTCATTCTAACAGCTAACTCATTCTGAGGTTGACAATTCCTGTTTTCACCAACATATTTGTTTAATAAACCATCCAAAAAGGACCCATTCTCCCCCTAAATCACTGTGAATGCAAATGCTACACCGCATGAATATGATATTGGCCAAAAGGATGCTCTGACATCACCACCACAAGAACTGACCCATCAACATCAAATACAACAGCCTCAACTGGTATGAACTGAACCAAAACTATCTACTTAGATAACTGAATGGTTCTATGATATCTCTGACGTAAGAATTGACAACACAAAAACAGGAGGAACTCTTTAGGACATCTCCAACCCAAAAACCTATTTTGGTGCAATTTTCACACTAAACTAGTGCAACTTTAACACCATTTATCTTTTCTAACTCCAACCCATTACACCAATTATTAAAGAAACATTCAGATCATCTTCAACGGGCTCTGAAACTGCAAGCATGAGACATCGATCTGGACTCCTAATTATAGAGGTAAAGTGCCGTTAATGTTTGATTAAGACACTATTAGTGAAACAAAAAATTATGGATTTAAAAAATTGTGCCAAATGAACAGTGTTTCCCCAAATTTGTCGCAACACTGATAGCACCTCGCTGGGCCAATACTGCATTGGAGAAGGCTTTAGAACCTTAGTATATGTAATCAGCAGGCTGAATGAACCACCGGGGATGAACTCTTGACTTAAACAATCCAAAACAGTACCCCATCACCTAATTCTGAATGCAAATGCACACCACAATAACCATCTCCTCAAAATCAATATAAAACAGCTTCAACAGTTATGAACTCAACCAACAAATTATTTGGATACTAAATCTTAAAATCTACAGAATGGACACAAAAGAACTGAAATAATAGTACATTCCATTTACTCAATAGCAAAAATGGTGATTCAATACAAGACCATCAAAAATCCATCTAAAGAAAAGAAATGCAGCTGCAATCACTCTCCATATCAATGATGGGCACATAACATTATCCACAAAGGTCTTCAACAAGATAGACAATAATATACCAACTGAACTTAACTAATTGACATAACTAAGTGAAAATGCAAAAGAACACTATACATCAAATGAAAAAGGTATGATTTTTTTCAAATTCAATAAAAAGAAACCTAATTCCTAAAATGCAGGACAAATCTATAAATTGATTTAAGAAATTTCATGTACCCAAGACCCAATCACTGAGCAGAAACTAAAGATCATTTATTAAAATAACTTATAAAGAATTAAATTTCAGTTTTTAAAAAAATCCATCAAAATTTGGAGCAATACCCTCACAACAGCTGTGATATCCCTAAGAGGCGTCCTTGGGTACCAAGAAGGTAATACAGAGCGTCCTCTTCGAGCACTTCCAACTGGCGTATTCTCTCTCCCTATTGGTCCACGTGTCACCGACGCAGATCCAAACCCGTTCCTCCTTCCACGTGCAACGCCGCTACTCGGGGTCCCCAATCTGCCACCACCACTTCCAGCAACTCTCGTTTGAACACGTGGCGTCGCAGCAGCAGCAGCCGCTCTACCGAGTGGAGATCCGAGTGGATTTGGAGTATTTTCCGGTTCGTCGTGAAAGATTCTGAGAACACCGTGCCGTCTTTGAGCAAAGACGATCGCGACGTCCACCGGCCTCACGAGTCTGTCACGTGCCTCTGGCATTGCTGCTTCGTTTATTGATTTCTTCCGAAAACTGCAAAAAACAAGATAGTGAATTACCAAGAAAACGAAGTTTTCATAAATTCCAGCATCGTCTTTAAAGAAACCGAGAAACGTCACATTTTCCAGGAAATCAAAATGCTCTCGATAAAATGAGAGATGTTCTCGATAACCAAACAACGTAATTTTACCTTGATGATAAATTCAAGACCGCAGAAGAATGAAGAACAAGAAGAGGACTCTGTTCTTTAAAAATATAAAATGAGGAGGCTAGGGTTTGGGTGGGTAGCTGCTGTGCATCAAAAGATGAAGAAGAATAGAGAGGAGAGAGAAGCGAATTTGGCAAATTTTCGAAATGAAATTTTTGGCGGTCTTATAGAAAATGTGCTGTGGAGTGTGGACGTGGATGATCAAAAAAAAAAAAAAAAAATTAGCACGTGCGAGGATGATTCGAAATTCGAATTTTCTTAAGAGCGGGCGATGCGAACGAGCCTTTTTCGGGTGTTTGAAAGTACTCCTTTGCCCCTATATCTAGTACGCTGGATTATTCTTAACTTGATTTTAAACATTATTATTCATATTTGATCCCACAAATTTATTTTTATAAAAACGATTAACATCATGAATATTTTGGAAGGGCTACTACTCCCACCTCCCCAAAATTCCCACATCCTCTTTCTCTTACTTAAAATGTCAAAATTACTCATCTCTTTTATAAAAATTCATTCCCCCAATATATATACACTTATTTAACACTACTTTTAACACAACTTACATTTTTTTATTTATCAATTAATTTTTTTAATTTTGTTTATTTTTTAAAATTTATATTTTTTTGTTCTTTATATATCTAATCTTTTTTATTTGTTTAATAAATATTACAAATTTCATATTTATTATTAATTATTTTGTGTTCATTTATTCATTTAATTTTTGTGATTTTTTTTTAATTTATTCAACACTACTTATGTATTATAAAAATATTCTCATGTATATCAGAGAAATATATATTTAAAAAAAGAGTACAAATAACAACATAAAAAAAATACACTTAAAAATATGGATACTGACTTACGAAATTAAATAAGACAAACAACTTTTAATAAAGAAAATATAAAATCAGAATCAGAATCTACACTACTTTTAATAAAGTAAATTTTTTTTAATAAAGTAAAAGTATATATGGATACTGATTCAAGAAATTAAATAAGACAATAATTTTTAATAAAGTAAAAATAAAATCAGAATCAGAATCAAATAGATATGTCAAAATTTATTTTATATTGTTAATTAAATTAAAAATTAATCAAAAAATTAAATTAATAAATAGTAAATTTGTAATATTTATTAAACAAATAAAAAATAGAAAAAATACAAATTTGAAATTTAAATCCCAAAGAAAACTATGTCATAGTTTTGCGCAAAACTAGGAAGGAAATTTTTCACTCAGAATGGGCAAATTTGAAATTTCCGGGGAGACAAGAGGAGGGACGCATGTCAGAGGGGGTGGGAGTAGTAGTTTTCATATTTCGGTACAATATGTCGATTATATATATATATATATATATATATATATATATATATATAATATATATATATATAAATTAAATATTTTTAAACTTTCTCATTGTGTCACATTGTGGTTTCATATTAAAATTATAAAATTAAAATATCTATGTAATTATTTTTTATTTATTAAATTATAAATTTAAAATAATAAATTATTAAGAAGCCTATTATAATATAATTTAATATTAATCAATTTAATTAATTAATTAATTAATATTTTAATTTATTATTATTGAATTATAAAATTAAAATAATGAAACCTATTATAATAAGAAAAAATATTATAATCTCTCATTAAAATAAAAAAAAAACATAAATGATACTTAATCTCTACAATTAACCTTTACAATTAATTTTTTTATTAAATTATAAAATTAAAATATTTTTACAATTAATTTTGTATTAAATAAAAAAATTATTACAATAAAAATACATATTCTAACTTTATAAGAATTATATTATAATAAGAAAATATATTAAAATATCCTATTATAATTTAAAAAATACTATTAAATTATAAAATTAAATCAATAAATCTATTAAATAATAACTCTTTATAATAAGAAAATAATTATATTATCCGATTAAATTTTAAATAATATCACATATAATCCGACAAAGTGTGTGTATATATATAAGTTAAATATTTTTAAGTTTTCTCATCGCACCACATGACACTCAATTTTTTATATTGGCTATTATAATATAAAAAATATAGTATAATCAATCTTGTATTAAATAAAAAATACACGTGGCACATAATCTCTACAATTAATATTTTTATTATTAAAAAAACCTATTATAATATAAAAATATAATCTCATATTAAAATAAATCTAAATAGAAGCCACTCATAAAACCTAGCAAATTTTTTGGATTTGGGTCTATTATTATTTGTTATTTTATTTTTAATTATTTTTTTTAAGTTTTCTTTTATTTCATGAATTTTTATTATTTACTATGTTTCAGGACGCAGATTCTGACTATTAGTTTTTGCACAGTGAATTATGATTATTATTTGAAAATGAATGAGACATAAATATTCCGTGTAAGTAAATCAATTATCTCATTTAGATTATAAAACTGACAAAATTCGAAATATTTACAAGATTAATACTTAGAATATATTTTCAACCCGAAATGAATGAGACTAAATATTACGTGTAAGTAAATCAATTATCTCATTTAGATTATAAAACTGACAAAATTCGAAATATTTACAAGATTAATACTTAGAATATATTTTCAACCCCCGC
>SKCR01018897.1:0-51824 GCA_019454045.1 Zanthoxylum bungeanum
AAAAAATTGGCTGTTGTGCGCGCGCACTGTAGCGCACTCGTATGCGCACTGCGTGCAGTAATTTTGTTTTGCTTCGTTCTGGAGCTTCCGAACTCCGATTCAGTCCCGGTTTTTTTCCTATACACTCGTAATGAAATATAGTATTTCATTAAATAATTTAAAATTACACCCATACTTGATATCCATGAGTTAGACCCATTTCCACTGCCCGGGGCACCGATCCGACTCTAGGGGTTCCACAACTGCCCCAATAGAATGGTATCAGTAGCAAAGGCTTAACCACACAACACATGTTTTTGAATCTATGCCATAGTAATTTTAATTTAATTATGCATAAGACATATTGGATATGTATTGCAGGTTTTAAATTAAAACTTTGACCTAATTAAGTTAATGACTTGATTGTCATAAATCTCCCGTGATTAGGTGATTACTTTATTTAAGTAATAATATTAATAATTTTGAAGCATTATTGGATGGTCCGTCTTGTCAATACAGAGATGAATGGGTTCTTACTACTTATATCAATATCATCATTAGTGTGAGGGTATAAGTTCTTGGAACTTAGGTCGCTCCGGTAAAACATTAGATGTAGCTTGATGAGTTAACGTAGTCGCTCAATATCGTCATTAGTGTGAGGGTGTACATACGAAGCTCATTAGTGCACATTGACAAGTATATACCTAGAACACATCTTAATCCAATATCGTCATTAGTGTGAGGATAAGAAACGGTTCAGGACCAAACCAGGAGTCACATGAAGTGATTGACCTTGGAGGTATACCAAATGAGTTTACAAAGGCCAATATCGTCATTAGTGTGAGGCTGGAGTAAATATCATGGTATCCACTTCCCGCTATGAAATTTTGAAAGTCAAATTTTTATTTTTCCATTAAAGAAGATTACAGAATTACGTAAAGTACTGGGATGGCACTAATAGATTTAAAATTCCATAATCAATTAGTGTTATCACTTTTGAAATGAAAATTGTTCTGCTACTATTCAAAGATGTTGTCTTGTAGATGACTGCCACTAATTCATTGATGAAACTTTTGGATTCCAATAAGCTAAAAGGAGACGAGAACTATTTCAAATGAGAAATGAACATGCACCTTGTCTTGGAGTATGAAACGTTGACTTATGTCACTATCAATCCACTCCATGTTGATATCGATCCTGACACCACTCCAGAAGTGCGAGAAACTTTTGATAGATGGAAGGATGATAACCTGAAGGTGAAATCCTACATCTTGGGATCGATTGTTCTAGATTTGCTGAGACAGTACATTGAAGTACTGGATGCTTGGAGCATCATGCGAACACTCAAGGAGTTGTTCGAGGCAAATCAAAAGATGGAACTTTATTGAAAATCTAAGGAATTGTTCTGTGCTGAACTCAAGGAGAGAGGGGCTGTCAGCACTCATGTTTTGAACATGATAGACCAGATTCGATATTTAGAATGACAAGGCATTGTGTTTGATGAATGGCTAGGCCATAATTTGATTCTGTCTTCTTTGCCTGGTTCTTATGCTGGCTTTGTATTGAATTTCCACATGCATTCGATGCAAGCCACATACGAAGAACTTCATAACATGCTACGCATGACGGAGCAAGATTTGAATAAAGGAAACTCCACACTATATCTCCATGGTGGAGTTGGCTCTTCAAAGACTTATGGGAAGTCAAAGAAAATAAAGATGGGGAAGAAGAAGATATCAAAGAAAAACTCCAAGAAGCTTAAAGGCGCAAAACTGAAAGTAGCTCGTGATCAATGTCTACAATGTAAGAAGTTTGGACACTGGAAGAAGGATTGTCTAGAGCTTAAAGGAAAAGTAGGACCCTCAAGTACACTTTTTATTTTTCCAATTATTGACATCTCATTAGCCTTAGATACAAATAGTGGATGTGTGTTAGACACTGGCAGTCCTACTCATATTTGCAATTCCATCCAGGAAATGAGGGTTAGAAGAAGGCTAAATAAAGAGGAGATCCAGCTTAGAGTTGGCAATGACGAGACATTGGATGTCAAGGCCATATGAACAATTGTTCTAGATCTCCCAAATGGATGTAAATTAGATTTGCATGACTGTTATTATGTTCCCTCACTTATCAAACAAATAATATCACTGCCAATATTAGATAAAGATGGATATAAAATAAATATTAAGGATGAAACTTTATGTTTGTATGATAAAGAAAATTTATTGAAATGTGAATGTTCTTCATCAAACGGTCACTATATTTTGGAAACATGTAGAAATGTCTTTAATATAGAGAAAGATACAAATAGGAAGTCTGAAACTAAATAATACTGAATTATGGCATATGAGATTGGGCCACATAGGTGTTAGACGTCTATCCAAATTGGTAAAGGATTGAAAATCTTACCATAGATCCTTATCCAATTTGTGAGTCATGTATCCAAGGAAAGATGACAAAGGCCCCATTTCAAGGTGTTGGACACCGTGTTGGAGATTTACTGGAACTAATACACAGCGATGTGTGTGGTCCATTAAATCATGCCGCTCATGATGGTTCCACATACTTTGTGACTTTCACAGATGACAAGTCTAGATATGGATATGTCTATCTGATGAAACATAAGTCGGAAACATTTGACAAGTTTAAAATATTCCGAAACGAAGTATAAAAAAAACCAATAAATTCATCAAATTCCTTAGATCAGATCGAGGCGGTGAATACATGAGTGAAGAATTCAGAAATTATTTGAGGGAGAATGGAATTCTCACCCAATATAGCCCACCAGGAACACCTCAACACAATGGAGTGTCTGAGCGTAGAAATCGTACTTTATTGGATATGGTGCGAACAATAATGAGCTATACAGATCTTCATTATTACCTTTGGGGTTACATTTTACAAACTACTGCCTACATACTTAATAGGGTTCCATCGAAAGTTGTTTCAACGACCCCCTATCAGATATGGTTCGGTAGAAATCCAAGTCTTAAGCATTTAAAGATTTGGGGTTATCATGCATACGTTAGAATTACGCAGCAGGATAAACTAGCACCCAGAGGGTATAAATATTGGTTCGTTGGATATCCTGATAATTCCATGGGATATCAATTCTACGATTCCGAACAACGAAATGTATTTGTTGTTCGCTTTGCAAATTTTCTTGAAAAGTAATTTTTGAGAGAAAATGGGAATCGTAGAGAGATTAAACTTGATGAGTTTGATCCCAACATTAAGAACCTGAGATGGAACCAGAGATCCAACTAAGTGAATGATCTACAACACAGGTTCTACGTAAGTCGAATAGAATATCAAGGCCTCCTGAATGACTATTTTAACATCTGATGTGAGCCTTGATGTTCTCCTCTTGGAGGAAACAGATCCGACTACGTATAAGGAAGCGATATTGGATATCGATTCGGGAAAATGGCAAGAAGCCATGAAATCCGAAATTGATTCAATGCATGCCAATCAAGTCTGGGACTTAGTTGAACTTCCTGAAGGAGTTAAACCTATTGGTTCTAAATGGGTTTATAAAAGGAAGCGAGGGCCCGATGGAAAGGTGGAAACCTTTAAGGCTCGACTGGTAGCAAAAGGTTACACTCAACGTCTTGGGATTGACTATGAGGTAACTTTTTCACCAGTAGCCATGCTAAAATCCATTAGGATTCTTTTAGCCATTGCTGCATATCACGACTATGAGATATGGCAGATGGATGTGAAAACCGCTTTCCTAAATGGATTCCTTGAAGAGGATATTTATATGGAACAACCAAAGGGTTTCGTATCCAGTGAGACTTCAAACTTGGTTTGTAAGCTCCAAAAGTCTATTTATGGACTTAAACAGACATCCCGAAGCTGGAATCGTCGTTTTGATGAGATAATTAGATTATCTGGATTCATCAAAAATGATGAAGAACCGTGTGTTTATAAGAAAGTGAGTGGGAGCATGATAGTTTTCCTGATCTTGTATGTAGATGACATCTTTATCATAGGAAATGATATAGGGATGATGCAAAGTGTGAAAGCCTACCTTTACAAGAACTTCTCCATGACAGATATGGGTGAAGCTTCCTATATACTAGGTATAAGGCTCTACCGCGATAGAGTTAGGAAGCTTATAGGGTTGTCAAAATCGACGTATATAGACAAGATGTTAGAAAGGTACGATTTTACCAACTGCAATGAAGCAAATGTACCTTTCTGATACGGCATACATCTTTCGAAGAAAATGGCACCTCAAACTGAGGAAAAAAGGGTTAGGATGTCTAACTTACCGTATGCTTCTTGTATTGGAAGCATAATGTATGTTATGTTATGTACTAGACCTGATATCAGTTTTGGCGTCAGTGTGACCAGCCGATATCAATCTGATCCAGGTAATGATCATTGGACAACCGTGAAACATATCGTAAAGTATCTTAAAGGCACCAAGGATAAATTTCTGATATATGGAGAAGATGAGCTACAAGTTAAGGGTTATACAGACTCCGACTTGCAGGGAGATCCAGATGATAGAAAATCTACATCAGGATACATATTTACCCTTAACGGTGGTGCAATTAGTTGGTGTTGTTCAAAGCAAGGCTTAACAGCTGATTCCACCACTGAGGCGGAATTTATAGCGGCTTCAGTTGCTAAAGAAGATGTTTGGATTAGAAATTTTATCACAGAACTTGGCGTTGTGCCTAGTATTGCAAATTCGATCCCATTGTACTGTGATAATAACGGAGCCATCATGCAGGCTAAGGAGCCGAGGGCACATTTCAAGTCTAAACACGTGGAAAGGAAATACCGCGTAATTAGAGAGATTATTGATGAAAATACATAGTGGTCTTGAAGGTTTAAGGACAAGACAACATAGAAGACCCGCTTACCAAGGCCTTACCTCTTAAGTTATTTGATAAACATGTGGAGGAGATGGGACTACGGTACCATCCAGATTGGCACTAAGCAAGTGTGAGGTTGATGGAGTTGGTGCTTGGAGTGCCAATCTGAATTGTATATTTTATTATTTATTAATAAAATAACTACATTTTTCATTTCATATCTCATAATGGTATTGTTATTACGCGTATTAAATTGATGTATCGATATGCTAAGGATGACATCGACCTTAGAATAGTCTTGACACTAGGTGTAAACTATTCTTAAAGTAAATATTCATAGTCGTTGGTTTTGGAATACGGTCAAATTCCTATAACCTAGAAGACTAGCACATGTCGTTTATTGGAATTGGAGTTCCAATGGTTTAACGCGATATACCATGAGTTTTGGAAACTCGTATAGACATGTGGGTATTCGTTGGAGAGAATACTGAATGACTCACAGATGATTCCTAATAGTTGGAAGTACACACCACCGTCAATATGAATCTCATCGAGTCAAGTAGCATATGTAATCCTTTGACTATAGGATATCATTGATTTTGTGTGAGATCCTCCACACTTAGATGCCATGTATGTCAGAAACCTTTCATGGTCTGGCCTCTAGATGTTCGTTGGGTGTGGACCGATGCACTCAGTAATCAAGTGCGAAGTAAGATAGGATCTGTTGACTCGTATGTGTATCATAAGGGGTTTAGGTATCCATGTGAGTAAAGTCACGATTCTTAAATCTTTGGCCAAAGTTGATCACCTAGGGTGGATCGCATCGGTTATGAAGAATCGTGGACATGTCAATATTATAATTATCAACTAAAATAATCAAGTGTTATTGAATAACATTGATTATTTACTTTGACCTAATTGGATTAATTCAATAATTACACAAGGTCTTAATTGTAAAATCATAGTTATCTCTACCATTTGAGGATATTATGGTAATTGTAAGTATGTAATAATAGATGGTTTTGGCTTGATTTAATTGGATTAAATCAAGGTGGCAAACATTTAACTAATCTATTTCCTAATCCTTGGCTTGATTTAATTGGATTAAATTAAAGTGGGAGACAATGGTGATTAGTCATACCTAATTATACATATATGGACAAATTGGATTAAGACCACTTAAAAGTTGATTACAACTTTTATTAATTATAATTTGCCTAAGTTTTGCTATAAATAGAAAGCTTTATGAAGGTTTTAATTACAAGAAAAAATACAAGAAAATTCTTGAGAGATTAGCCTAAGTTAGAGAAGTGTTTAGAGAAGCTTGTGAGGTCTCTAAAACATTTCATTAATGAGAAATCAAGATTAGATCTTGAAGTAAAGCTTGCTTGTGTTGGAAATCGAGATTGGATCTTGAAGTCGAGCTTGTACACATTGGAGGTTCTCCAATAATTTCAACAAATGAGAAGTAGATTGGATCTTGCATCAAGCTTACTAGGTAATGTTTGATCTTCTCCAACGCAATGTTCATTTGTGTATTAGATGCATGATCACATAGCTTAATGTTGAATAAGGCTAATCAATTATGTTAGGATAATTTAGAAGTATAAACACAACAGCCTTCTAATTAGTTCAAAAATATTCATGTTGGACATGAAACAGTTAATTAGAGTTTGGAACTCTAGATTAAAGCTTAGAGCTATGGCTATCATTCTAGAATCACTTGACCACCTTTGGGTGACCTAGAATTGTTCATGAAATATTTCTTATTGGGATTCTATTTTGGTTTGTGTATTGGATTAAAAATTTACGCAAGTGCGTATTAAAAATAAATTTATGATTTTGTAAAAATATTTGATATTTTTACAAACTTGATTTTTATTCTATAACATGTGTTTATGTTGGTTTTGAAATTAAAATTATTTTGGGTGTTTTTGAAGTGTTTAGGGAAGACCAGAAGCAATTAGGGTAAAATACCCTAATTGCTTCAGCTCACTGGAAATTCAAAATGAAAAGAAAAAAAAAAAAAATTATTGTTGTGCGCGCACTCTAGCGCACAGTAATTTTGTTTTTCTTCGTTCTGGAGCTTCCAAACTCCGATTCAGTCCCGGTTGTTTTCCTATATACTCGTAATGGAATATAGTATTTCATTAAATAATTTAAAATTACACCCATACTTGATATCCATGGGTTAGACCCATTTCCACTGCCTGGGGCACCGATCCGACCCTAGTGGTTCCACAACTGCCCCAACAGAATGGTATTAGTAGTAAAGGCTTAACCACACAACACATGTTTTTGAATATATGCCATAGTAATTTTAATTTAATTATGCATAAGACATATTGGATATGTATTGCATGTTTTAAATTAAAACTTTGACCTAATTAATTTAAAGACTTGATTGTCATAAATCTCCCATGATTAGGTGATTACTTTATTTAAGTAATAATACTAATAATGTTGAAGCATTATTGGATGGTCCGTCTTGTCAGTATGGAGATGAATGAGTTCTTACTACTATATCCAATATCGTCATTAGTGTTAGGGTATAAGTGCTCGGAACTTAGGTCGCTCTGGTTAAATATTAGATGTAGCGTGATGAGTTAACGTAGTCACCCAATATCTTCATTAGTGTGAGGGTGTACATACGAAGCTCATTAGTGCACATTGACAAGTATACACCTAGAACACGTTTTAATTTAATATCGTCATTAGTTTGAGGATAAGAAACTGTTCAGGACCAAACCAGGAGTCACATGAAGTGATTGACCTTGGAGGTCTACCTAATGAGTTACAAAGGCCAATATCGTAGGCCAATAGTGTGAGGCTGGAGTAAATGTCATGGGATACACTTCCCGCTATGAAATTTTGATAGTAAAATTTCTATTTTTCCATTAAAGCAAATTATTGAATTATGTAAAGTAGAGGGAGGGCACTAATAGATTTAAAATTCCATAATCAATTAGTGTTATCACTTTTGAAATGAAAATTGTTCTCCTACTATTCAAAGATGTTGTCTTGTAGATGACTGCCACTAATTCATTGATGAAACTTTTGGATTCCAATAAGATAAAAGGAGCCGAGAACTATTTCGAATGGGAAATGAACATGCTCATTGTCTTGGAGTATGAAACATTGACTTATGTCACTATCAATCCACTGCCTATTGATATCGATCTGACTACACTCCAGAAGAGCGAGAAACTTTTGATAGATGGAAGGATGATAACCTGAAGGTGAAATCCTACATCTTGGGATAGATGGTTCCAGATTTGCTGAGACAGTACATTAATATACCGGATGCTTGGAGCATCATGCGAACACTCAAGGATTTGTTCGAGGTAAATCAAGAATTGGAACTTTATCGAAGATCTAATGAATTTTTCCGTGCTGAACTCAAGGAGGGAGGAGCTGTTAGCACTCATGTTTTGAACATGATAGACCAGATTCAATATTTAGAATGACAAGGCATTCCCTTAATATAACATATTAACTTGTGTGATATTACCAACCAGCCATATAGGCGGTATCCTGATTAAGTCAGATTAAGTCCAACCGACCATAAAGGCGGTATCACTATTTATCCATAAACCAGCCATATAGGCAGTAATTACCAACTGACCAACCAGGCAGTATCCATGCTTAGTCAGGTTAAAACCAGTTTATAATTAATTACTAACCAACCAATATAGCGGTGTAGAACACAGAGATCGACGACACTGTTCCAAGCTCACGGTTCGGTCGGGAGTACGGAGTAGCCCACGGGAGACTAAACCGGAGAATAAAGGAGTCGCTACCCAGCGTGAACTGGGAAATGATTTAAGGCCTCACTCACCCCTCGCAAGGGAATACCTCAAACCGTTGGGTTCGGAATGATCCCTAACTTATGTCACTTGTAATGAACGGATTTATGCAATAATGCACCAAGTCTACGCAACATACAAATGCAAGATTAACTAATATCTAAGTTTGCACACAGGGGAATAAACAAAATAAAAGCGAGCACGCAATCTCATTAACATATTAAATAGATAAATGCGGAATAATAAAACAACAATAAACGTAAATTAAATGTGAAATAATAAAAGGCTAATAATACAAAATAAATGCGGAGTAATAAATATGTGACCAAATAATTTGGCCGTTTTCAATATAGGACTTCGCATACCCGGTTGGATTCTACGTCCAACCGAGCATGCCGTTTTCAGGACGACAAAATAAAATATAACAAAGGGTGCCATCAGGTCTTACCTTTTAAGTCGCTTCTTGGAAGTGCATTACATCGTCGTCGAAAGGGTTAATGCTCCGCAACTTTTCCGGTTCGCTGGTTCAATATTTTCCTTCGTTGCTTCATTATTTTGGGCTGCTGTTTTCTCTGTTTTTACTGCTGTTTCTGGGGACTGGTTCGGGTTGGTTTAGTGGATATTTTTGGTAATATGGCTGCTATTTTAGGGCTGTTTTATGGACTGTTTTGCTCCTGTTTTGGCTTCTGTTTTGTTCACATGGATGGGGCAGTTTAGAGACTGGTTTGGGGTATATTTTGGGACTGGTTTGGACTTCGTTTTGGGGTGATTTTTAGGGCTGTTTTCAGGGTTTGTTTATTGTTATTTTGTCGGTCAGTGGGTGCTGCTGGCTTCATGTGTCCAAGTCACGCCTTTATGTATTTTTGGTTTGTGTATTTTTTGTTTGAGTCGGTTTGTGCCTAGGTTGTGTCGGTGTGTCTGTGTGCTTAGAGTGTGAGTGTTGGTTGTTTTGTGTGCGTGAGTGGCGTGTGTGTGTTAATGAGCAGCTTGTTGTCAGTTTGTTTATTTTGTTTTTTGTGGCCGAGAGTGGAGTT
Source organism: Zanthoxylum bungeanum (assembly GCA_019454045.1). Lineage (NCBI taxonomy): Eukaryota > Viridiplantae > Streptophyta > Magnoliopsida > Sapindales > Rutaceae > Zanthoxylum > Zanthoxylum bungeanum. Next base: position 9,649 of record SKCR01018897.1, read on the forward strand.
GTTAGTGTGTGGCGTGCAATGTGTCAACGTGGTGTCCTTCAAAGTGTTCGGCCATGAATTGTGTGGAGCCGAGAAGAGTGTTTTGGGTTCTTGTTTCTTGTTAAGGGGCTGTTCGGTGATGATGAGAAGGGAGAAGGTGTTTGGCCGATGGTGTGTGCATCGGTGTGGAGAGAGGAAGAGAAAGTCAGCTGATATTAGGGTTTTTTTTAGTGTCGTGGAGGTAGAGAGAGGAGAGAGAGAGGTGAGAGTCGTTTAGGGTTTTTTAGAGAGAGATGAGCCGTGTAGAGAGAAGAGAGAGAATAGGGTTTTTGTTGTTCTACGTGAGTCTCAGCTCTAGGGGTCTTAAGGTTTGGCTTAGGTCTCTTTTTATAGGAGAGGGTTAGAGTTGTCCTTATACGGGAAGGAAATAAATCATGCAATTATGGGGATATCTTTTAATTAGTGTGTGATAAGGAAAATATCCATTTAATTAGGAAAGTGATTTGTTTTGTTTTAGGAAAAGGATTTATGGGATTTGATTTGATTTCTTTAATTTAGGCATGTGATTTGATTTGATTTCTTTAATTCGGGAAGGTGATTTGTTTGGATTTCCACATGTGTTTAATGTGTTAATTATTATTTTGGAGGGATTTTAGTGGATTGGGCGTGAATTAGAGGGCTTGTGGGCGTGTGGTTGGTTCTTTTTGGTGGGCTTGGTGTGTGGCTTTGGTGGTGTGTGGGCTTAGTGTGTGGCTTGGTGTGGATTGCGGGGTTTTGGGCCGAGGATAATTTCAAAACAGAGGTCCAACGAACGAACCCGAAGCTAAGCAAATGAATTAAGTCCAACAAGGTATTGATTTCTGAATTTTCCCTTCCGACGTCCGTTTCCCGCGACTTCCACAACTTAAAGGGTAGTGCCTCCATATGAGGCTCATCATCGGGTCTTATGCAAAAATACAATGCCTACAAGCGGTATCCTTGTTAAGTCAAGTTTTAAATAGTTTATATATTATAATTAAGGGAGATTAATCTAAATAGCAGTAATAAAGGTTTTACCTTTCACCCTAGCATGGGGAAGTTACCTCCTCATTACGAAATAGTAAAAAACTGAAAAAGTAAAGAAAATAAATTACTATTACAAAAAGTAACTAAAATTAATTACAAAACTGAAAATAAAACAAACTAGATACAAACTCCTTATTTACGTCACATAATTCAGAGAGGAAGGTATATCTGAAACTGAAATTTTGAGCTGAATTTATAGGCGTTGATAGGCCCTGCGCATCATGACGCGCACTCATTTCGCGTCGCGACGCGCCACATTTTTCGGCGCCAAATACGGTGCATTTTCCAGTGCCAAATACGGAGTGTTTTCCGGATCGGCTGACACGTGGCAATGCAGCTGGGAGCTGAATGATTGTGCTGATGTGGCGATGACGTGGCAACAAGTGGCGATGTGGATTGTCGGCACCATATGATTGTGACACGTGGCACGCAATAATTAGCTGATGATGATATGGCTGACACGTGGCATACTGACATGGCATGTAGCTGATGTGGACGCCTACGTGGACAACACGTGGATGTCATGTGGCGATGGTGATTGTCGGCACCATAGGATGATGACACATGGCACGGTGCACATTAGCATATCTCCTCTGATGTTGACACGTGGCAGGCGTACATTAACATATGGCGCATGTTAGCAGACTTCTAAGATTTTGACATGTGGCACGACGCATTTTAGCATGAAGCGGCTCAAGTTAGCACAGGCTGGCACACGTTAGGCGTTGCAACTCGGGCAGCGCGTTGCGACACGTAAAATGACATTTTTCCCCTTTGTTGTATCTTTTCACTATTTTGGCCCCAAATCACCTCCAGAATGTCCTGAAACTTTATTTATCTACAAAATAACACAAAACACATCAAAATATTCACAAAACTCAAGAATCTATACAAAATATTAGGTCAAATGAGTGGGAAATATTGATATATTTACCACTCATCATTTATCTTCTTCTAGGCACATCTTCCTCTATATCTGCCCCATCTAAGCTATCTTCACTATCAGGATCTGAGTTGTCAAAAAATTGATCATCACCTCCTACTCTACCTTTATACATGTTTCTATATCTACCTACATTATCGACCCTAACATCAACCCCAGCTTCACCAAGATTAATTTATTCACTCACTGATGGTTGTTACCTAGTTCTATCTCTCTTTGTCATTCTTACACTTTCTCTAGCATCAACCAGAACTTCTTCAATATCAGTATCATCTTTAGATACAAGCTCATCAAGTTCATCATCGTCATCATCATCATCATCATCATTATCATCATCATCTACATCAACTTCACTCAATGCCATAAATTCCTCATCATATTCAAAATCAACTTCATATGATGCCACAATATTTTCCTCCCTATTTATATCTGCACCCTCTTGTGATGCCCTAGCACCAACTCCACTAAGAAAATTATCAACATCAATGTTCTCCATTCGAGCAATGTCTTTTTTGCCCTTATTAGTGTCAACAATTTCCTCTGTAACCATGATATCCCTATGTGCTTCTATTGGGACCACCACATGCTCTAAATATAAATCAATAACACCATCCATTCTTACTCCCTTAAATATCTCTAACACAACACTATCATTATCCAATGAGATAAAATTATCACTGTTTGGAACCTTGTAGTACGTTCTAGAAACAAACAAATAACCCAACACCTCTTTTGTCACACGACCAATTTCCAACATTCCAAACCTGTAAACATCTACTATTGGAATTTCCTCCACTAACCCACCAACATACATTGGGATAGGATTCTTCATAAAAAAACCCACTTGCAGTGTCACCACTGTGTCCATGTCCGACTAAATAACCTAACCAAAATATCGATTAGAAAAAATTAACGCCGACAACGTCAAAAAACTTAACCCCAGAACCGATTTCAGTAAAAAAACTTAAAAACCCTAATCCCGAATGGAAATAATATAAACAATAAACATTTTCTGGAATTTGAGTTTTGCGCATCAAGTAAAATGCCTCTTGATGCCGACAACTTTCCGACAATGTCATTGGAAACATGTAAATGAAGAATTCAAAAATATGCAAATTATAGGAGCGAATCAGTGTTTACCGCTATACCTATGAGGTCAAAGACCGTGACACTATTGGGCCCGCAACTCGTAGAAAGTATGGATAGCCTTACAGGGGGACTAATCAGAGAATAAAGGAATTGCCACCAGGTATGAGACACCAGGAATGATTTAATGCCACACTACACCCCTCGCAAGGTCTGACCTTAAACCTATTTGAGTTCAGAATGGTCCCTTACTGATGCAAGTATAATATCCATGCTCAAATGAGGTATCGAGACATCTTATAATGCAGTAATATGCAATAGCAATTTAAAATATTATACAAGGCACAAACATATAATAAAATATGGTAAACAAATAAAGTTTGAATGCATAAGTAAACTACAACAATAATGAGATAACAATTAAAACAGTTTAGAGCATGCCTCAAATAGGTCTGGCCATGGAGAGTCCAAGTCGGACATGGTCATGGTCGGTCGAATATAATATTCAATGTCCGACCGAACTTAGTGAAAGTTTAGCCGGATATATTGCATAATCCAGAAATACAGAATCACAATAACAGTAGGTAAATAGCATTGCAAAATGATTACATAAATAAAATGACATGATAAATAGTGAGTGAGAATAGTTCTAATAATTAAGGCAATCAAAAGTAAAATTATAATGATTCCAGTAACAATAAAACTAACATACGTATAATAGTAATGGATCAAATGGAATGGCCATTTTCCCCATAGTATGTGGAATTATATCCTGAGTGCATACCACATTACCATCCATTCGGAATCGGTTATGTAATTTATATCTGGATTTCCATTCGATATACCAAGAGGAATCACACGATTGGATATACATGTGTCTCAAGAATATCCGGCCAAATCTAGATTATGTTAGGCCAGACATCCTTCACAGACTCAATGACAAGAAAATAACAGGACATGATATCAAAAATAGTAATAACAGAATCACATAATTGAACATGCATGAAGAACCGTAAGTCTACGCAATAACAGGAGAATTAGAACAATCGTAAGATAAGTAATTATGAAACAGAAATGACAAAAATCATTAGCATGTACAAATGATAGGATATGAAGTGCATATCCCCTAGCTTGGCTTCGGGAAGCCTGGCCGAATGTATTAATTAAGTGGCAGATATAGTGTGCATGTTCGACCGATTGTGTTATAGGTCCAGCCGGAGATACTGTGTAAAATCAGAAAATAATGGAGGGTACCCTCAGGTCGTACATTTGCGTATGTTGTGGCTTATGAGTAACCTTTGAAGTCGGGATTGCTGCTTGAATTCGCACCAAATGGGAATGAGCTCCAAAGATTATGGTATATTTTCATACTTTCTCTCTCTATGATTTCAAAAACTTAGGATTGTAGAATTTTGGTAGAGTTTTCCAGATAGGTTCTCAATGTCTTGTAAAATAGAGGAGCCTTCTTTTTATATTGAATGGGCAAGGCTAGAAATGGGAAGGGGAGACATAATCTCATTCCTTTCTTTCGTGATTTCCAAATCTGTATCGTCAAAAAAACTCAATTCATATCCGGCCGGATATATATCTCGACATATATATCTGGCCGGACGTAACCAGTTCCATGATTTCAGTAACTGAAGATCTTCACATTCAATTACAGCTCGATACATGTCTGGCTGGACATGTATTTTGAATTGCATATACAGATGGAATCAATGATATCCCATCACTACAGGGATTATCAATCAGTGCACTCAATGACAATTGTCTCACATCCGGCCAAATTTTATGGTTTGAGAGAAGGTAGGCCGGACAGAGGTGATGTCTAGTTGGTATTTAGCCGTGTTCCCTGAAGTTTCTTTCCTTCTTGGTATTTATCCTTGCAATTTCCCAATTTTCAAGGGTTGTCCTCATATAAGACTCATCATTGGGCTATACATAAAAATGAAATGTTTACACAAATGAAACTGAACTTTGTTTTATTTTTTCCTTAAACAAATATCACCAATGTGTTACTATCAGTGCCACCCAATATTTTGCCAAATCATCATGCGTGTAGCTCACACATGCCAGCTACCATTTTTCTCATTAACGGAGGTGTTTAAAGCCGATATTTTTCCAACTTTAAGTGTTTTTCCAAACCTAAAAATTAGGTACAAGAGGCGTAATGGTTAACTCGGAACTTTAAGGGGCGTAATGACAACTAGTGTGAAATATATAGGCTATCTATGTATGAAGCCCTAGAAATCTATAACTAATGCCATTGGTATCATGAAAATTTATTAATGAATGGTGAAAATTCAAATTTCATCCTAAGTTCTGACCCTATGTGGAATTAAACACAAAAAATTTTAGACAAATCCTAATTATTATTTCTATAGATTAAGAACATACATCCTTAAGTCTATACAATTATGAAATAAATCAAATATACCAAAGTAATAAATAATCAACATAATAATCTTGTTGATGAAGTGGAAAACTCGTACGATTAAAAATTACTCTGGTATATAGACTACGAGTCAAATCTCACTATAATGAGAAAAACTTACAATGATAGTATATGACCTTTGGTGACAACTTCACCGACTCGAATACCTCTAGACTGTAATAACTCGAAGAACTCCTCGAGCCCGCACCAAGCAGCCTTCTTCAGATGCTCTGAAGTCTCTGAGTGGATCAACCCTACAAGTACGCAACGCTAGAACTCCGACTACCAATATTCCTCCTTGAGAACTCTGAATGTTTAGAAAATTGGGTTAGGATTGTGTTTATGTATTGACATTATATTAAAGAAAGATCTCACCAAAACAAAAAAGACAGGTATAATCAATGTATTCTTCAAGGTGGATTGTCAAGAAGGGTGAAACAAAAAGTTTGTAGACTTTGAATAATATGTTTCCAAGACTTGTGAATGTGGCACTAAGTTTGTTTATATAGGTATGGCAAAGGTAAGGGTTTTCTAGTGAAAATCTGACTTAAAAATACATCTAAAATAACCCACTTAGTGTTCGAACGCCTCTCAAACGTACCTCAAATGTAAAGATTCGGCCTCAGGGCTTTTGAACTCAAATACGAACGCAACTTGAACGCACGTCACGAACTGGTTTTGAGGTGTAACTTAAAATGCATGTATCTTTCTTGTCCCTTGGCCAAATCATACGTTCTTTATATGTACGTAATCGTCTTCGAGCCTACTTTCCAATGACACTAACTTCATGTCAATTAGAGCTCTAAATCTTATGTAATATCCAAATGAGTGAATGTGACTCTGATATCTTCATCTGATGTTGTCCAAATACTTGTCTAATGACTCCAATAACTTCAATACTCATTACAACTCAATTGAACTTGTATTGTTACGAATATTGACAAAAAAAATATGGAATTAATAATCTCCCCCCTTTGGCATTCCGTGACAAAACACTACGTAATACAAAGACTACAGTAAAAGACCCAAAAAGAAAATAGCCTACTGCCAACCATCATGACAGTGACTTATTATAATATGACTCGATCTAATACCTAACCAAGTAGTCTTAAAGTTGATGCCACCATGGCCACTAATCTGCTCACCTGAAACATCCACAAACATTACTATACCGTGAAAAGCATAAAGAATATAAAGAGCAGATAAAATGAAATGAAATAAAATAAAATCCTATGCATGTAAAAGTAGATATCATACGGCTAACTTAATCATACTACCCATACCAAGGAGATATAAAATTGATATATTACTCCCTCTTTTTATCACGAAATGATAATGGATAAACTTAACATATGCAAGCGAAAATACAATCTTAACTCACTCCCTCTAACTAACAACCCTACTAAGTTAGCAAAACAACACACAAGAAGTAAAAAACTCAAAAATATGTAATAAAGAAATATGCGATGACATGAAGCACACATAAGCACACAATGAGTTAAAAAAAAATAAGTCAAAAACGACTCAAAACAACACTTCAAACAAGTACAATGATGCCTAGTCAGTACTCAGTTGTGTATGACATGAAATAATATGCACCACTTTTGATCATGCTAAATAATACACGCATGCATATGACGTAAACACCAAAGCATAACAAGCATTTGCATATAGAATAAGTGCACAACGAGTCAAGGCTTAAGACATTATTTTATGAGCGGGAAAAAGCCAAAGAAATATCATCTCTTGACACACCAAATACAAAAAATATGTGTTCAAACCCAACACCACTAGGACCTCAAAAATAAACAACATTGATTGCATGCTATAATATTATCCCCCTAAATATGAAGAGCTCATAAATAAAAACTCTTTCGAGTGAATGATTTTTGCCCTTATATTTTGAATTTGGCCCATTGGTTCTTTTGCACTAGAGACTCATTTAAACTGTATATTTTTTTCTTTTACAATGAGATAACATAAGGTCATCTGGTCAAAGGTCACACTATTTAGTAATATAAGTATGTCAGATATTAGATTGCCTGTCCAAAAACTTATACATGCGACCAAGCCTCAAATATACAAAAATGTATGTGAAATGCAAGTACAAGAAATACCAAGGGTTTCCATAATATACACTCATGCACATAAAGCCTCAAGAAAATTAAAAACATATTTCACATACATAAACATATAACCTATATTCCAGGATCACATGCAACATGATTTTCATGCTCTATCAAGTCACAAAATATTTTTGGTCTTTTTTATTTTTTGTTTTTTGTTTTTTGTTTTTCTAATCACAAAAATAATAAAAGAAACAACATGGCTTGTCATTATCCAATGCTACATGAAGTTATATTCCTGAGTGTAAATCATACCACCGTCCATTCGAAATTGGCTATAAAATTTATGTTCAGGTTTCCATCCTATATACCAATGGACATATAACAAAGATAAAACACACACCCATATGCAGTGAAAATAAAAATATGCAGTCTCACAAAAACAGAAAACACACGCACACACACATGCAATGGGAAAACATGAATCCAACAATTAAGAGGAAGTACACTGATGAGCGGAAAATATATCAATATTTATCGCCCCTTTTACTTACTATTTTGTTTAGTTTCTCAGGCTTGATGAATGTTTTGATGTGTTTTAGTTTATTTTGCAGATAAAATAATATTATGACTCAATGAAATCATTTAGGATGAAAGGTGGGTCAAATAAGGGTAAAAATTAGACTTGAAATATTAAATTTAGAGATTGGAAACTTGAAAGGGCGTTCTAACGAAGTGCAGTTTCGGAAATTCCAATTTTGCTCAACTGTCGTATTTTGGGCATAACATTTTAATCCGATATTGTATTGAGCTAATTCAAGTTCTAGATTAAAGAAGACTCAAAGCTCTACAACCTTTAAGAATAAAATAATTTCGAATTCTGAATATTTTATGACCGAAATTGATGAAACATCCAGAAGTGTGTTATGCGTAATTATTAAAGTCGTTTTCAAAAAAATTAAAAAAATAAATAAAAAATAAAAATAGTCAAGCTCCCACCAAACATGATAGCAATTAACAATGGATTTGGTGGAGTAATTAGTGGAGCAATTAATAATGGATTTGGTGGATGATTTGATGGAGGCAAAAATTTTCCTATAAATACCAAGTCATTTCATTTGTAAATTTATACTTTCTTCTAAGGAATTCCTTAAGAATACTAAGAAGATTGTATCTTGTTTGTTTATTTACAGCTTTCAGTATTTAATTTCAGCTTTCGTACTTTCTTTTCTTTACTTTTCAGTCTTTACTTTCCGCAATTTACTTTTACGCACAATACTTTCCTTTCTTTACTTTCAGTTTTTTTTACTTTTCACAATGATGAGGTAACCCCCATTCGCTGGGGTAAAATGTAAAGCTTTTATTATTGCTATTTAGATTAATCTCCCTTAATTATAATATAATAACTATTTAAAACCTGCCTTAACGAGGATACCGCCATATTGGTCGGTTGGTAATTAATTATAAATTGGTTTTAACCTGACTAAGCATGGATACCGCCTGGTTGGTCGGTTGGTAATTAATATTAATTTGACTTAATCAGGATACCGCCTATATGGCTGGTTGGTAATTATCACGCAAAGTTAATATATTATATTAAGGGAGATATCTAAAATAGTAGTAATAAAAGTGGATCTTCTAACCCCAACATTTTCTTTTATTGTACTTTTACTTAATTTACTTTTCAGCAATTTACTTTCACAGCAATTTACTTTTCAGCAATTTACTTTCCGCAATTTACTTTTCAGCAATTTACTTTTCAGTATTTAATTTCCAGCAATTTACTTTATGTCTTTTATTTTATTTAAATTTTTACTAGCCCTAGTTATGTGTTGTAACTAAGTTAGTTATCTGGGGTTGTGATGAATTCCAATATCACTGGTTTATAAGGGGTAAAATTACGGTTTGGGTAATATAAAGGTTTATTTATTGAGCCTTAATCCTAATACTTTTTATTGCCATTAATAAAATTGAACTGGTAAACTTAAAATGAACTTGGAAAAGAGATTTTAGGTTAAAGACCTTAGACTCAATAGCCCACGATCTTCCTTGAGGATAGATAACCCTCTAATAGATTTACTTACAAGATAGGAATATACTTGTTGGGCGGGGGTAGCCATAATTGGAACTTAATCTTAATGAATTCAGATAACTTGGTTAACATAGGAATATGATAATTGGGTTATACTGGGTATTTGTATTTGACCATCGGAAGAGGCTTCACATAATTTCGTGTTCCAGGTCAATAAACCAATATATTACAAAAACGTAAAATAACCACTTCATCTTTTAAAAAGATATTGGAATGATTCACAACCCTGGATAGTCTTATAAATTTGAATTTTCTTCAATCTACTTTCAAGCAATTTTATTTACTTGTTTTAATTTTAAAGTCACCACCCAATCAAACAATCAATCCATTAGATACTTCTAAATATTTAACTTCATAAATTGATAACAAAAGGTTTTAAGTCCTCGTGGGATCGATAGTTTTTATACTACTTGAACGATACGTGCGCTTGCATTATACGCGTGTGATTACGCCGGTCAAGTTTTTGGCGCCGTTGGCGGGGACTTATTTATCTTTCACTATTAGTTTTGAGGTTAGATACCTTTACTTGTATCTAATTTTCTTTTTTACTTATTGTTTTTGTTTTCACTTGTTTCAGGTTTTTAGACACTACATGAGATGAACCAGAAGCTTTGAACTCCGACCGCTTGACCTAGAGATTGAAAGAACCATCAGACAATTGAGAAGGGAAAGGCGAGAAGGCAAAGAAGCAATCGTTAACATGGAACCTGAACCTTTAGAAGTTGCACCACCAATTTCCATTCGAGACAGAACTATTCCAGTGGTGGACGGCCTCATTTCCTGTATTGTACTTCCTCCCTTACCAGCAAATACGTGTGACATCAAAACATGCATTCAGATGATTCAGCAGTCAGTACAGTTTGGGGGGAATGCAACTGAAGATCCTAATGCCCACATCAGCAACTTCCTGGAAGTTTGCAACACTTTCAATTACAACAGAGCATCAGAAGAAGCAATGAGATTGTGAGTTTTACCATATTCCTTGAAAGACAGAGCAAAAGCTTGGCTACATTCACTACCAGCAGGTTCCATCACAACTTGGAACACTGTAGCCACCAAATTCCTTGCAAAGTACTTTCCACCAGCCAGAACTGCAAAGTTAAGGAATGACATCACATCCTTCGTGCATCAAGATTCAGAATCCCTCTGCGAAGCTTGGGAAAGATTCAAAGATTTGCTCCGGAAATGTCATCACCATGAGATTCCAAAATGGCTTCAAGTCCAAACTTTCTATAATGGAATTTCTGGATTGATGAGAACCACAATTGATGCTGCTGCTGGAGGAGCTTTGATGGCAAAATGAGAAGATCAAGCCTGAGACTTAATCGAAGAAATGGCTAACAATAATTCCTTGTGGCCAACAGAAAGAAGCATGATCCAGAGAATTGCAGGAATATATAAAGTTGGATCAGATGTGCAAATACCTGGAAACACTAAGCGCACAAGTTGTAAACATTGCTAGAACCACAAGTTCGCCATATAGAGGAGCACCAGAGCCAAACCAACATAAAGAAATGATGAATTACGTCAACAATTTCAACAGACATGGGAACAATCCATATTCCAATACCTACAACCCAGGGTGGAGGAATCATCCCAATTTCGCATGGAACAACAATTCAGGGCAAATGAACAATCCACCACCCGGATTCCAACAGCAAAACAAAGACCATGAGTATGACAAAGAAACATGAATAACAAAAGTGTTGACCCACTTGAAAAAGATAGAAGCAAAACACGACTCTCAAGCAGCTAGGTATGATGCTTTGTTTCAATCCCAAGCAGCATTAATTCAAAGTCAATCTGCTTCTATTAAAGCACTGGAGAATCAAATTGGACAACTGGCCAATGCTCAGAGTTACAGACCGCCAGGTAACCTTCCTAGCAACACTGAACCAAATCCGAGGAACATGGGGAATGAGCAATGCCATGCCATCATATTAAAAAGCGGTACTGAAATTAACAAAAATGTTGGAGTCAAGGAAACTGTTGAGGAAGTTCCAAAACAAAGTAGCGAAGCAGTTCCACAGATGGAGGAAAAAGAAGCAAAGGAAAAGGATCAAGAAAGAATCACTACACCTCCACCTTTTCCACAACGTCTCAAGAAGAATAAATTAGACAAGCAGTTTTCTCGATTCTTGGAGATCTTCAAAAAATTCCATATCAACATTCCATTTGCAGAAGCGTTGGAACAAATGCCCAGCTATGTCAAATTCATGAAAGACATTCGTTCACGAAAACAGAGATTAGGAGATTACGAGACAGTAGCATTATCAGAAGAATGCAGCGCCATCATTCAGAGGAAGCTTCCCCCAAAGTTGAAAGATCATGGCAGTTTCATTGTTCCTTGCACCATAGGAGAACATGACTTCAGTAAGGCTTTGTGCGATTTAGGTGCAAGTGTTAACTTGATACCTTTTTCTATTTACAGGAAACTGCAGATTGGAGAAACAATGCCCACCTCAGTCTCTCTATAACTTACTGATAGAACGCTCGTATTTTCGAGAGGTGTAGTTAAAAGATGTGCTAGTCAAAGTTGACAAATTCATTTTCCTTGTAGATTTTATTGTCCTTGATATGGAAGAAGATGAAGACGTGCCGATCATCCTCGGGAGACCATTCTTGGCTACAGGTCGAACCATTATTGATGTACAAAAATGAGAACTAACCATGAGGGTACAGGACCAAGAAGTAACATTCAATGTTTTCAAAGCCATGAATTTCCCGAATGACGAGAATGAGGAATGTTTCAGACTTGATGTGATAAATAGTACCATCCATACCTGCGATGCAATGCAAAGTTCTATTGACAAACTTAAAGCATGTCAATTGCCTGTGAAGCCTGAAGATAAAGCGTATTGCGTACTGAAGAAGCCTATTCTTGCACTACAAGCAACAGAAGAGAAACAGTTCCACCAGCTCAATGAATTGGAGGAATTTCACATTCAGCCTTTTGAGAATGCCAAATTATACAAAGAAAAGGCCAGAAAGAAACATGATGAGAAGTTAGTGCGCATACAACTAGAACCAGGGCAGAAGGTATTGTTAAACAAATCAAGGTTGAAACTCTTCCCATGGAATCCAAAATCTCGGTGGTCAGGTCAATTCCTAATCACCAAAATTTTACCAGATAAAGCCGTTGAGTTACATTATCCCAACTCCAACAAAATATTCAAGGTTAAAAACAAGCGTGTCAAGCACTACTGTGTAGAATCATTTAAGCGACAAAAAGAAAGTGTCACACTTTCAGATCCAGCCTAACGTTCGGGCAGTCATGTCTAGCTGACGACTTTAAACTTAGCGCTAGCATGGAGGCAACCCATGCAATTTGGATCTTAACCTTTAATTTCCATTTTAGATGTAGAATTTCAGCTAACCAGGTAGTATCTTCTAAACTCATCTTCTATTTCTTAAGACATTGGGGACAATGTCTCATTTAGGTTTGGGGGTGGGGAATAGCTGTAGTATTTTTTTTATGTTGTTTTTATTTTGAGTCCAAAATTTTTTGAAAAATTTTCAAAAATTACAAAAATATATTGTGTTTTTGTTTTTAATTTGATTAATCGGGTGAAATTAGTGTGAGATAGTTGTGTAAGGAGTTTCCACTCCTGAGACGTATCTCAACCTATTTCGGAACAAGTTAATTTTTGTTTATTTCATTTTGAATTATTTAATTTGTGAATTCTCCATAAAACTGACTAAAATGGATCTTCATATGCTCAGTTGGCAGATATTATCAACATACATGGTAACATACAAACATGAACTGTAATTGACGAGTTTGTAATATTCAGTACTCTATTTTAATTGGAGGAAGCATCTATAAAAAGTGATGGAGTAAAAAAAAAACGTCTGAGATCCGAGTTATTAAGTCTGTAAGGGTGTTTTAACACCTAGTGCCCTAAAACCAATTGGTTTGGGAGTCACTGGCCCAAAGCTCGCTACATGGATCAAAGATGTTACAATATATATATATATATATATGAAGTCTGAGTAATTAAGTCCGTAGGGGTATCTTAACACCTAATGCCCTAAAACCAACTGCTTTTGGAGTCACTGACCCAAAGCTCGCTACATAGATGAAAGATATTGTATATAAATAAAAAAAATTCAGAAAAATATTCCATTGCTAATTAATGTGTGAATTCTGATAAAACTTTAGGACAAAAATATTACTTTCTTCTCAACTGCACTTGTGACTATTGTGGGCAAAAATGAGTTGATTAATATTTTGTTGGCTATGTATATGAAGAATGGTAAGAACATAATCGGAGAATTCACTTATTCGGTAATTTAAAAAGAAACAAAACAACTATTGACTTGGATTAAAAGTTTCATCCGTTTAGTCACTAACTTCTTTATTCTCTTTTCTCTTGTTTTTTTTTCTTTTGTGTGCATTAGTTTTACTATCTTTTTACTTTTGTAAAACGTTTGTGGATATCGTTGTTGTAAGCCCTCACGAGACTACAACTCGTCCACAAGGGACACCTAGGGGTTTAAAGGCTTGTTGCATACGCTAAATGCAACCGTGATCCCTACGAAAGTGGCTTAGTTTAATTTTAATTGTTTCTTATATTTTATTTTATTTTTTTGCTCGAGGACTAGCAAAATATTAGGTTTGGGGGTGTGATGAGGGGAAAATATATCAATATTTATCGCCCATTTTACTTAATATTTTGTTTAGTTTCTCGGGTTTGATGAACGTTTTGATGTGTTTTAGTTTATTTTGCAGATAAATTAATATTGGGACTCAATGAAATCATTTAGGATGAAAAGTGGGTCAAATAAGGGTAAAAATTAGACTTGACATATTAATTTTGGAGATTGGAAACTTGAAAGGGCGTTCTAACGAAGTGTAGTTTCGAAAATTCCAATTTTACACAACTGTCGTATTTTGGGCATAACATTTTACTCCGATATCGGATTGAGCTAATTCAAGTTCTAGATTAAAGAAGACTAAAAGCTCTACAACATTTAAGAACAAAATAATTTCGAATTCTGAATATTTTATGACCGAAATTGATGAAACATCTAGAAGTGTGTTATGCGTAATTATTAAAGTCATTTTCAAAGCAAAAAAATATAAATAAAAAATAAAAAATAAAAATAGTCAAGCTCCTACCAAACATGATAGCAATTAATAATGGATTTGGTGGAGCAATTAGTGGAGCAATTAATAATGGATTTGGTGGATGATTTGATAAAGGCAAAATTTTGCCTATAAATACCAAGTAATTTCATTTGTAAATTTATACTTTCTTCTAAGGAATTCCTTAAGAATACTAAGAAGATTGTATCTTGTTTGTTTATTTACAGCTTTCAGTATTTAATTTCTGCTTTCGCACTTTCTTTTCTTTACTTTTCAGTCTTTACTTTCCGTAATTTACTTTTACACACAGTACTTTCCTTTCTTTACTTTTCAGTTTTTTTTACTTTTTACGCAATGAGGAGGTAACTCCCCTTCGCTGGGGTAAAAGGTAAAGCTTTTATTATTGCTATTTAGATTAATCTCTCTTAACTATAATATAATAAATATTTAAAACCTAACTTAACGAGGATACCGCCATATTGGTCGGTTGGTAATTAATTATAAATTTTTTTTAACCTGACTAAGCATGGATACCGTCGGTTGGTAACTAATTATTAATTTGACTTAATCAGGATACCGCCTATATGGTTGGTTGGTAATTATCACACAAAGTTAATATATTATATTAAGGGAGATATTTAAAATAGTAGTAATAAAAGTGGATCTTCTAACCCCCAATATTTTCTTTTATTGTACTTTAACTTAATTTACTTTTCAGCAATTTACTTTCAGAAATTTACTTTTCAGCAATTTATTTTTCCACAATTTACTTTTCAGCAATTTACTTTTCAGTATTTAATTTCCAGCAATTTATTTTATGTCTTTTATTTTATTTAAGTTTTTACCAGCCATAGTTATGTGTCGTAACTAAGTTAGTTATCTGGGTTTGTTATGAATTCCAATATCACCGGTTTATAAGGGGTTAAATTACGGTTTGGGTAATATAAAGGTTTATTTATTGAGCCTTAATCCTAATGCTTTTATTAACTGGCCATTAATAAAATTGAACTGGTAAACTTAAAATGAACTTGGAAAAGAGATTTTAGGTTAAAGACCTTAGACTCAATAACCCACGATCTTCCTTGATGATAGATAACCCTTTAATAGATTTCCTTACAGGATAGGAATATACCTGTCGGGCGGGGGTAGCCATAATTGGAACTTAATCTTAATGAATTCAGATAACTTGGTTAACATAGGAATATGATTAATTGGGTTATATTGGGTATTTGTATTTGACCATCGGAAGAGGCTTTTACATAATTTCGTGTTCCAGGTTAATAAACCAATATATTACAAAAACGTAAAATAACCACTTCATCTTTTAAAAAGATATTGGAATGATTCACAACCCTGGATAGTTTTATAAATTTGAATTTTCTTCAATTTACTTTCAAGCAATTTTATTTACTTGTTTTAATTTTAAAGTCATCACTCAATCAAACAATCAATCCATTAGATACTTGTAAACATTTAACTTCATAAATTGATAACAAAAGGTTTTAAGTCATCGTGGGATCGATACTTTTTATACTACTTGAACGATACGTGCGCTTGCGTTATACGCGTGTGATTACGCCGGTCATACACCAAAGGCACTCTCATCATACCTGCTAGGGTCAAGGCATTCATAAGTTGATGGGAATTCATCTCGCTTCCTCAGCCAAACTTTCTTATGAGTTTCCTTTACTTGAGAACTTCTAATTAGTAGTGCAAGTTTCTCACTAATAAGTTGAGTTTGTTTAGCTAGTGTAAAAACTTGATTGACTAGGTTTGAAGAATCAAATCTAGGTGAAACACTCTTAGGTCTTTTCTTTTGTTTGTGTAATATGACGTACTTAGGCTTAATGTGTCTTGCCTTGCCACATATATGACATGTAGAAAACGTTTTCCTTGTGCATCGAAAATGGCTTAGGCACACGGATCGGACTTGAAACATTTATCTGCCCTTCCCACTTGATGGCCGAATGTGACCAGCAGTACCACTGAAGTTTTGATACTATTTTCAATAAAATTTCAGCCCTGAAATACCCCCGGAATATTTCCCGAACAGCCCCGAACAACAGTGCAAAAATTGAACTGTTTTGAACACAAAAAGCGTCCAAACCACAACTAAAACAGTCCACAAATTGCATGAACTGTAGTGATGTTTTCAGGTCTAAGTTTTCAAGGAAAAACAGCCCCAACACAATCCCAAAAGACCTCTGTGTGTTTCCCAAAAAATCCGGATTAATACGAGACCAAATCGAGCCCCGAAACACCCAAGCAAGTGGTAGCAGTGAGCAAAACTTATGCTCACTGCCATGAGTCAATAAGAGATGGAGAGAATGAGTTTTGGTTCAACACCACAAAGTCTTCTGAGCTATATCTCGTTACCAACAGAAACTAGAGTGGACTAATCTTACAAAATTAATCCCTAAACTTTTTAGAGATAAAATCACACTTGTAATTTTTTATTTTGATTTTCTTCTTGTTCTTTGTTTTTGGTATTCTCAACACTTAAGAAAGAAAATGAAAAGGAAGAAGATGGAGGCTAGGGTTCTAAGAATTAGATTAGCCAAAAAGAAAATCCAATTTCCTTTTTATACTTAGGGTTATTAATTTTCAAAATTAACAAACCCTTACCCTCCCTCCTAATACAAGTTTCGGCCAAGGCATGGATTTTTTTTATTAATTTTGTAATATCTAATTCAATTACCATAATGGAAAAGATGTTACAAAAAATAAAAGGTTAATGCCTTTAAAATTTGTAACTTCCAAATTAAAACCAAGAGTTATGCAACCTAGCATAACTCACCAAGGGTTTTCCAAATTTAATGCAAGAGTTTTGCAACCTGGCATAACTCACCAAGGGTTTCCAAAACCCAAGATTTGGATATTCCAAATTTGGCCTTATTAAATTATATCATAAATAATTTAATATTATGCATTCAACAATTATCATATAATTATTAAAATCATATATTAACTTTTAAAATATAGTTTCAAGTGTGACAAAATATTATTAATCATATTAATAATATTTATACATATGTGAGTATATAATTCGACTATCCAATTATACTAAATCCGCTACAGTATATTGAGCTAGCACGGGGACCAAATGGACCAACAGTTTCGAGCTCCAATAATCTAGAAATATTAATTAAGCTCTTAATTAAATACTATGAATTATTAACTCCGGGTTATTCCACAAAAAAAAACCCGAAGCTGCACTCTCGTTGTCGCAGATAGTATATTAAGCCGAACCAAGTCGGTGTTCATCGATATAGTCACTACATATAGATTAACCCTTCACGAGTATCTCGTAATTTGAGCCGGGTCATAATATCTGTTATACCCCTCTAATTATTTTTACCTTAAGTATCATTGATTCTCTAATGAACTATTTATTCATAACCATTATGAATTTTAATCTTTCTATTCGTAATAGAAAGACTTGAGCGCTCTAACTGTTCAAGTACCGAATCAACCATTAAGGAAGATACTCCTCTACTTCTCACAAGAAGGAGTGAACTCCATGTCTATGTAAAACGTCCCCAGCTACACACCAAACCATGTCCCCAAATTACGTAGCTATTGGTCGGGACTGCTACACCAACCTCACCTTTGTAAATCAAAGGACATAGTCTGCCATGCAGGAGTTCGTAGTACACTCATGATTAAGATTAATCCATATATGACCATCTAGTAGATCGAAATGAATTTCTTTATTTAACAGATATTATAAGAAAGTCATTTCTATCTGGGTCCAGTCCTAAATGATCACATCATACACAAACAAAGTACCCGTTTTGTTTGCTCTCTATGGACTATTTTAGATTACCAACTTCATACTTAAATCCTCTTATGTATGACACTCATACACTAAGTCTGATGGTACATGTGTAATCTAGGGTAATCAAGATAATTTACAATATGCGAAATTTAAAAAAACACTTTGATAAATGAATAATGCATCATTTTATTTTATAACATATAGAACCGTTTACATTACATGAAGCTCTACGGCATATATCCCAACAATACATACACAAATCTCAGACGAGGGCGAGATTTACCCACTATACTTCTAGATTGAGGGTGTGACACATGACGAGGAACAACATGGGAAATCACATGACTACAATCAACACGTTTCTTACCTACGTCACGTTTTGGAGGGATCGGTACAGCTCTAGACAATGACGCCTTATCACAATTAGACTCAACGCTAATCCCTAATATGTGGTCTAGTTTCTCAGTCATACTAGAAAATACAGACAACTGAGATTTATCATTTTCAACTTATGCTTCTGTGAATTTCACTCTAACAACTAGTCTTTTATTACTCTCCTCAAGGTATCAATAAGCAAAAGGCTTTGCTCAAACTTAGCTTGAGCTTTATTATTGTCTAGCTCAGTTTCTTTTAGCCTCTTATTGACTTCGACGTTCTTCTTCTTGATAGCTAGGCTCTCATTAAACAATTCAATATATACTAGATGAATATTATCATCAACTACAGAGTCATCATGAGAGAATTCTGAACAGGCATCCAAGTCACTAACATTGGTCTCTCTCTCACCAGTCACACTAGCAGTAAAAACTATAAAGTTGCTCTTATCCTTAGGATACTCATCATAAGTATAACCACCTTTTAAATCACTAAGTGAGGCTGCCATAACTTTATTGCCCTTAGACTTTAGGTATGTGGGACACTCAGATCTGATATGCCCATACCCTTCACTCATGGCATTGGATAGCTTGAGGTTTGCTATATTTATCCTCTCTAGACTCTTTTCTAAGACGGATACTATCCATAGTTATGGGTCAAGAATCGAGTTCAGTCTCTGATACCAATTGAAAATTCGGATTTCATCCTAAGTTCTGACCCTATGCGGAATTAAACACAATAATTTCATACATGTCCTAATTATTATTTCTATGGATTCAGAACATACACCCTTGAGTCTATGCAATTATGAAATAAAGTAAATATATCAAAGCAATAAATAATCAACAAAATAATCTTATTGACGAAGTGAAAAACTCATACGAGTAAAAAACCACTCCGGGTATATAGGCTACCAGCCAAATCTCCACTATAATGAGAAAAACTTACATTGATGGTATAGGACCTTTGGTGAGAACTTCACCGACTCGAATACCTCTAGACTGTAATAACTCGAAGAACTCCTCGAGCCCGCACCAAGCAACCTGCTTTAGAACCTCTGAAGTCTCTAAGTAGATCAACCATGTAAGCACGAAACGCCGGAACCCCAACTAGCAATCTTCCTCTTTGAGAACTCTGAAGGTTTAGGAAATTGGGTTAGGATTGTGTTTCTGTGTTGACAGTATATTAAAGAAAGATCTAGCCAAAACAGAGAAGACAAGAATAATCAATGTAGTCTTCAAGGTGGATTGTCAATAAGGTTGAAACAAAAGGTTTGTAGGCTTTGAATAACATGTTTCCAACACTTGTGAAGGTGGCTATAAGTTTGTTTATATAGGTAAGGCAAAGTTAAAGGTTTCTCAGTGAAAATTTGGCTTTAAAATGCGTCCAAAATAACCCACTTACGCACGGGCGTTCGAATGTCTCTCAAACGTACCTCAAACTCAAAGTTTCTGCCTCTGGGAGTTCGAACGCAAAGACGAACGCAACTCAAACGCACATCGCAGACTGGTTTTGAGGTGCAACTTAAAACGCTTGTAACATTTTGTCCCTTAGCCAAATCATACGTTCTTTATATGTACGCGATCATCTTCGAGTCTACTCTGCAATGTCACTGACCGCATGTCAATTAGAGCTCTAAATCTTATGTAATATCCAAAAGAGTGAATATCGCTCTGATATCTCCATCCAATATTGTCCAAATACTTGTCCAATTACTCCGAGAACTTCAACACTCGTTACAACTTAATTGAACTTATTTTATTATAAACATTAATAAATGAAAATATTATTTAATTGATAAATAAAAAACTATTTTTTATTGAAATGATACCAGGAATAGGTGAAGTATCTCTGGAACCCCCCCACCAAGATAGTAAACTTAATCCAGACTACGTCACAAGGACGCCATGCAAATGCAATCATAAAAATCCTGCAAGCGCTAGAGGAATCATAAGAATCTTTCTGTCCTGACCAAAGCCAACATACCACTGGCATATTTTCAGAAAAAACACTGATTATCAGCCTTGACTCGATGACCTCATCATCTAAACACTGCTTATTATGATAGTAGAACAGATAATAAAGTTGCAGACAAGTATCAGTAATATTGGAGTCATATTTTACAAATAACTCTTAATATATTGAGCCATGTGTGTGCTCGTATAAATAATTTTGATTTATAATGACATTCTTAATTTATATATTAAGTTAAACCTAGGTTTTTTTTTAAAAAAAAAATTAGTGTGTTATAAATTTTAAATATTATTTAATCCAGATTATTAATTTATATAGGTTATATTATATAAAGTATTACAGTATGTTCACATGATCTATTTTCATCTGTCAATATTCGAAAGACATTCATTTATGGATTTTTTTTTATTTTTTTTTTGGAATTCTTTATCCCTCATTTCTACCAAAAAATTTTATCAACTGAATTTTAGAAATCGGACATGAGAGTAGAGAAAGACAACCAACAAAGAAAATAAAAATGTGAACTGATATTGTGATAACGAGATTGTTGGATAAGGCTTATTGATATTTTTCAAGAAAAGAAATGAACGGAAATCATTTTTTACTAATTCGATTACTAAAAGTTAATCAAAATATATATTTTCTTCCGAGGAAGAACAAAGAAGAAAAAGTACTACTGCTGATATACAGAATAATTATGCAAGAAAATAAAATGAAGCATTACTAAGATGCTAAAATTGTTTCCCTTTATGGATCTGTTAATGAAGAGCATACCTGTGGTTCAGATGTTTTTTATTAAGCTTTGTATTAAGGTACATAACAAGAAGAATTTTACTCATTTAATATCTATCTATCTTTGTGAAACATGTGCGTACCTTCATATATCAAGCTTGGTTCTTACACTTACGGATCAGATGAGACGCAAGATCCCAGCTGAAGACGCGTATTAACCTGGAACATTATTGGTTCAAGCGATGAAGATGCATCTGCTAGTTTCCTTAGAAATGAGACTACTTCTTCTGATGACGGAAGTAGAAATCGGGCATTTGTACGAGGTCGTCCAACAGCACAGGAGAAGTAGTTCTCTTTGTTGAGATCAAGCACATTCCATGACATCTTTTCTGATGATGGCCGCCGTACATTAGGAGTACTGTTCTCATTTGTCGTCTTTTTCTCCGGAATTTGGGTGGGTCGCGGCGTCTTATTACCTTGAGGTAACTTTGAGCTGCCTCTATTTGGAACCTTCAATGATTGTCTTCTCTCTCCTGGTACCTTTATTGCATCGGTTGGTTTGGTTCTTGAAATGCCGGATGCATCAGAAGGGAGTTCTGGCTCGAAAAAGGTGTACAAATCTTCATCCTGAAGTAATGAAAAATGAAAGCCTGACTCTGCTGAAATACATAAATCAATGTCCTATAATTTATAAGCTACTTGTGAATTCTACCTAACTTTTGCACTTCAATTCATTCTACAAGATCTCAACTATGGGGAACGACCCATTAACTAGCAAGATATTGTCTTCTTCTGAAGACGACTCCGAAACACTGGCAGCTTAATAAAATTCTTGATATGGGTCTAAACTCACCCAAAAAGCCTCTTGCAAGTCTATGGGAGGTTGTCTCTTATAAGGCCATTGCCCACATCCCTCCCCATCGATGTGGGATGTCACAATTCACTAGAGTAACACCGCAATATGAAAATCTTATGAATATTTCAAATAATTGATGAACCTTTTTTTGTTGGAAGTAAAACAATTGAAGAACCTGCACAATATTAAAGAGTGAGTACCTTCCCCAGAAAATGTCCAATACACAGCACATAGTCGATTGGTATTTTCATGTTCTTCTTATGAACTATCTCTCCCAAAATACGATCAATTGCCGCACCCTGAATGAATATGAAGCTTTCAGATAAATATGCAGCATCTCTGGAACCAATAAAATAAAACTCGAAACAATATGGAAAAGGTTCAAGTATTGTGAAATGCAATCACCTTTGTAACACCTACTGATCGCACCTCAATAGACCTGCTTCCTTGAACAACTTCAACAGATGTATTAGAAATTGGGCCTGTCCAAAGATGCTGCAACATATCTCTTGCCTGAATTCTTCCAAATTCAACATCTAAAACCATAATAATATGAGAAGAGAAAGTGGCGAGCAAACAATATAAAGATAGAAATAGCTTAGACAAATACCTGCATACTTGTAATTCCACACGAGAGATGTTTCACGCTGTTCAAAATGTGATCTTGGTGTTCGTTCAGTGAAATAATCAAAAACATGCTGCAAACATACCATCATATAAGCTTAGAGGCCAGAAAAGAGAATCACACATAAATATTACATTAATATAGGCACCTTAAGACTGTCAACCCATTCCATATTTAAATGCTCTGGCATTGTTGTCATCCATTCCCCCTTGGTTTGGCGTAAAAACATCCCATTTTCTGCTGCCAACCAAACATCATACTCCCCAAAGTTCTGTCAAAGAGCTCGATTAATTAGAAATGGATATAGTCAGTGGACAGAAAAGAAGATGAATGGAACCAGATAAAGTACTTCATCCAGGACATTCCTGTCACTCCCACTAAGGACTACAATTGTCGTCTTTGGATCATCAGAAAGTGCAGTTAGAGGTTCTTTTAGCTCCGGATGCAGCTTTAGTTCCATCTCTCTAATTTGATCACCTCTTCTCCCAGGAGTGTCAACAGGTTCAGTTAATGTTGCATTGAAACCCTGAGAATTCAACCACCATCCAGATGAGATGGATTTGAAACAAAAGGATCAAAAAGAAATTAGAAAAAAAATGCCAAACCATGAAATACAAGCACCACCTAACACCAATACTTTCGAATGCTAAACCAAAAAGCTCAAGTATATTTGTTTTTTATGGTTAATGAACTTGAGAAACTGCATTAAACTTTCTCTTCATGCAGATAAAATGAGACTGACCACCAAATTTTCAAATGAATTTTGGATTGGGTTAACTACTCACAAAATTTTACGAAGCTAAACTCATTTTTCCTTCTGTTTTAGAATTCAAAGACAATTTTCTACTTTGTGTTATATTGTGATCAAGTATTCATTCACTGTTACGTAATTTAGAACGTTCAATTCCACAACAGCTTTCTAATGTTTATGATGGTTTAACAAACTTTTCATGCTTAACATATATGAGTACTGTGAATATCAAATTACGAAAACCACCCATAAAATGTTTGAATGTCAATATTCCACTGCAGAAAAATTCCAATAAACCATTGGTTTCAGAACCAAACAGAGCATACCAGTATGAGCAAACGATTATTGGAATGCAAATAACGATCAATGGCATCTGCTTCTCGAAGACCAGGCGGGACTTGTCTTATCCTTAGTTGCGCCTCAACAACTGTATCGTTCAGCTCACTGCAAAGCATTTATATAAAAATTCATATTGTTAAAAATTCAGACACATTCCCCAAATGTTTCAGACCACAAAGAACCATAAATTTCTTATAAGTGTCCCAAGCTTTCAATGCTAATGTCTCCACTAGAAGCTTCTATGGAGAATTGCTCCAATGTCTAAGATATAATCCTTAATGAAGACGTCAGGATGAGGAATCAAAAATCATGTTCATTCAAGAAAAGTATGATAAAAGTATAATGAAATGCAATATAATAAAAGTTGTGCATCCTCAGTTTCACGTCAAAGAGCATACCAGGACAACGTTTTCAGTATACCTTACAAAGGTTTCAGCCCATTCTTGAGAAGTATGGGTCGTCACATGTAGAAAATTATGCCTATGTCGCTTCTCTCTCTCTTCAGGTGACATATTTAGTGCCTGGGCAATTGCATTAGCCACCTCCGTCACATTCCAAGGGTTCACAAGGATTGCTCCAGCACCCAGAGATTGTGCAGCACCAGCAAACTAAAAAATAGATTAAAAGATTTCCATGTTCAATATTGTGGAATACGGAAGTGGTTTATGAAGTTGATACATGCTTGGCCAGACTAGGACATTAATCCATGCATATAACATATGAAAACAGATTGCTGTGATCTGTGTAAAATCTCCTCTTAATTTCCGACATTTAATTTGCATGGACCCATTAAAATCAAGTGTAACACTTGAAAGTAATAAGAAATTACTTCACTGAGAATGAGAACCCCTTTCTTAGTGTCTTGGCATGCCACAAACTCATAGCTGACAAGATTCATACCATCCCTTAAAGATGTAACGAGTGCTACATCTGAGGAAAAAAATAAACAAGGGAGGGAAATAAACATCATCAGTTTTAAATATTGAGAGTTTATTTTCCAATAGAAGCAATAATAACCAGTAAAATTGCACTACTGCTAATTCAAATATTTTAACACATTACTCAAGGCAGGTGACTCTTTGATTAACAAATTACTCAGTCTTAAATGTTGAGAGTCCATTTTCCAATAGGAGCAATAATAACCAGTAAAACTGCTCTACTGCTAATTCAAATACTTTAACAAATTACTCAATACAGGTGACTCTCTTTGATTGACAGCAATAAACCTCTAAAGCTCTTTTAACATCTTGAATGACTTGAATTCATTTGTTGATCGAAAACATATTGTAATCCATGAGTTTCAGTAAAAATTCCTGAAATTCATAATGTTTAAAGTTTGACTTAACAAAGTGGTCAGTTGTCAGCAAGGCAGTTTGAACTAACAACAGAGAGAAAAAGAAAGGAAGGAATATGAGAAAATAAAAACAAAAGAAAGAGATTCAGAATTATGGTTCCTAATATTCACATTGGTGTTTTGGCTTTGAGACCACTTAACAGGGACACCATAGGAGAAAAAAAAAGGGTCTACTTGCAGTTCTTCTCAGCTACTGCTTAGGATGTCTTACTTTTTTTTGTTGCTCTACAGGATCAGTTACTTGTAAAGAAAAGATGTTTGCTTGCATTTAAAATTTAGAAAAGACACAAATGTTTAGTCGTATACAAAAACAAAGGCCCAGATGGATGCCACATAAATAGAAAATTACAGAATCTAAAAGTCAGAGCAAGAAAATTACCAGTAACAGCATATAATGCACATAATGCATGAAAATCAAGAGAACGATCCTGTAAAAAACGGCAGGAAATTTCATTAAAAACTTTCAGTACAACGTTTCATCCTACATGCTTTCAGACAGAGATAATCAATCAAGTCTTGCGGACTTTATACAGTCAATAAAGGTGGCATTCTCATCTCTTTTGAAGAAGATATCTAGAACAAGATTCTGGGCCAATAAAGCAGTAAAATTGACAACAAGACATCATCCATGCTGGAAGTTCTTTAGACAATGAAAACCAGCACAGATATGATTACGTGAAAGCAGTAAGTTGACATGAGGAATATACAACGTTCTTTGGACCATTTCCTAATGTGCACATTGGAAAACTATGTTACATATGCTTCAAACTTATAATATCTATAAGCTACATTAAATTTCCAGCCTAGTAACTCCATCTAAATTAAATAGAATACTAAATAATCCTTCGCATAAATTGAAAAAAAAACTGTCTACAGTCTATTTTTTCAGGAAAAGTACAGTTTTAGTACTTCAATAACCCCATTGTGGGGAAAAAAAAAATGTACAATATAGCATAATTATGATTTTTAAAACTTCAAATGTATATTTCAAAAGGAAAAAAAAAAGTTTTGAACCCAGAGATTAGAATGTTAAATCTTGAAAGCAAACAACTGGCATAGGTCAACCAATAAACAAAGATCGTGGTTTCAATAATTTGGTTCGATCAATAGGAAAGAACCAATGTCAGTTCAGAGCTAATTTAGACATAATTTAAGTGAACCTGAGAAGTGACAGCTTCTATATCATGAATTATACGAGCTATTATCTGTAAATTATATTTACATGATTTTAACCATGCCTGATCCAAAGTAGTTGGTGGCAACCACATGAATACATTTAATCAATACCACCCTGCCATTAAAAGCAAAATTACTAATAATTCTAACATATTATTTTCTACAACATATATGTTAACAAATTTCTTATGGTCTATGTATCGATGGAGGTGTTTCTGTTTCTAAACCAAAATACAGGGAAAGGGCACAAGTTCAAAACTTAGTAATTATGATTTAGGTTAACTCTAATTCCATTTTCTTATGCTCTTTCTTGATTTAGGTTCTCATATTATTCAGTTTTTCAACAGATGACAACATATTTAACCTGGAATTCAGCCTGGATGGGTTAATTCAGATCTGTTCAGACAGGTCTGTGGTTTGCTCTTAACTCTTCCATAATCCACGAAGGTTGGTTACTTCTAGGAGGGCAGTCCCTACTCAGCCATAGGTTCAACCCAAATGCAATCGGCCTTCTAATTTATCTTGGAAGTGCAATGACAAGATATTGCCATATTGGTAAGATGATACCACCTTTGCATATCTGAAATTGGAGGAACTTAGTCTTCCAACAGTACAACCTTACCTGGCAAACACTTAATATCAAATTACTTCAGGGAGGCTGAATTTGCTCCTATTTGAATCCTTGATGTCTATTTTTGACCTCCTTGTTGCCCTCTTTCCCTTACAATATTGTAAAATTTATTTACTTTTCCCCCAATGACATAAATATTTTACCCAGTGCAGTCTATATATAACACATTATTCAGAAATGTTTATTTACTTGCAAAACATAGCAATTTTCATGTTAGAAACCTTAGCTGAGTCTTGGTCCGCCCATGCAAGTTAGAAGGATATAAAATATAACTATTTTCTACTAAAAATGGTCAAAAACTGTTTTGTCTGTTCTTTAATCAGGACACTGCTCTCCTGTCACATAGTCAACCCTGAGTCTCTTCTAATATTGCTAAACCTGTCATATAGTCAAACCCGAGTCTCTTCTAATATTCCTAATAAATACACATCGTGTCCAATAAGGATTACGGCAGGATAAAGATAAATATGAAAATGGAACTGAATAGAAGACTAAGCAAAAACCCTTCAATGTCACTATATACATTAAGCTCTGTTAAAGAAAATGCACTAAGCATCTCATGGATTACTCAATTTAGGAAGTCAAAAGACAGACCAGATGATGGATTGGAACAGTAGTCAGTGTTCCAAATCGGCCATTAATGCGTCCAACAATTTCATGAACCTGGCTTGTAAGTTTTTGATCTGAAAATGTACAAAAGTAAAATCAAATTGATACATCATATCAATTATCAAAGATCAAAGGGAAAAAATAAAGAGTGACAAAATGATGAGGTTATTTTCTACCCTAAAACTGAGATATCATAGGTTTTAAGGCATAAAACTGATAGAAATATATATGCCAACTGATAAAAGGAGCAAAATCCTGCATTTCATTAGGAAATATGCTGCTTTAAGGAGGTGGGGAAAAATCATTGGGAAGAAAAGTGCAGAACTAAATGTTTCAATCTAAACAAGTGTCACTAATACCTTACAGAAGTTCAGAATAGTTCCATGATAGTAAATTTCCCAAGGACTGCAGATCACCCAACTAGAAACGGGGGCCTATGCTACTAATTGCACTTGACATATTTTTCATCTCTAACAACCTATGCATTCGAACTGGCAAATTTGAAACATAGGAGAGCTTTGTTTTAAGGGAAACGGAAATCGGAGCATGAAATTAAAAAAATGACTGCAATATAGAAAATGGATCATACATAAAATGTAAGTTTGATGGAGAACGACTGGAAGTTGAGAAAAACACATGGTGACTGATTCATAATCAGATATTAGACAAACAACACTCCAGATCTATGCATGGGCTGCATCAACTCTATGGAGTATGCCCCAAGCATAGAAAACTGAAAATCATAGAATTAGTCAGTATGTCTTGAAATGAATATCAAAAAAGTTGAGTTGTCATGTCTACACGGCATGGCAGCCATATTGAACATTAACTTTTATCATTGTTTCTGGAACTTGAGTTATCCAAGAAATTTATCAATCAAGCAACTTGCACCGTCTGGCTCAAAAAAAGTAAAACAAGCTTCAAGAATTATCCTATTTTTTCGAAATAAAAAAACATAAGAATAACAATATATGTAACAAGAAGCAACACGCGCAGAAGGAACATACATTCAGGAACATCTGTTCTAGTTGGCACTGCAATCTGCAGCAGAACAACTTTGTCACGCCAATCAGGATTTTCTTCAAGAAACTTTTCAAAAGCCAGTATCTTTTGCGGAATTCCTTTAATCATATCAAGGCGATCAACACCTAACATTACCTGTTAACTCAGATCAGTTAAAGTAAGCAATTTAGACAAACAAAAGTTATAGCACTGTCAAAGATTTTCAAATGTATGCTTGAAGTTGAAGGATAGGCACTGCATATATGTGCGTGAGTGTGCATGTGTGTATTTTATAACTAAACCACGAGTATTTATATTAATATCCTTTTTGTAAAGCATGAATTTTTTCATGCTGAAGTAAACAGAATAGGACACTTTGTGAATGAGGAAACACTGCAAAGTGAGAATTTTAACAGCTTAATTGTTTAAATAAAAAAATTCAACCTAAAATCAAATATATGCACAAGGAAATAGTTAAACATGTGGTATTGAATGCTATAAATCAATTTTATATCAAATCTTGCAAGAATAAAGGAACATTAAATAGATATGATCTGTCAGTAATACAACTAAATTGACTGCAAGAGATCTATTCACTGAAATTCTACCATATTGTGAAGTATGCAGAGCGAGAATAAAGATAGTAGATACAGGAAAGAAAAGATTTGGAAATAGAGCTTTAAGATAGAAGAAACAGAAATTAGAAAGGAGATAGAGAGAGAGAGAGAGAGAGAAGAACAAGAAACGGAATCGAGAAAGGAAAAAGAGCAGAACATAATAGTGAGGGAGAAGATAAAGAGAAACTGAATAGAATAGAGGAAGCAAGAAATATAATCAAGGCATCATTAGTTTATCATTGTTGAGTCTGCATCATATTAGCTAATAATTTGAGAAGTATCAAATCTTGGTCATATACTTCCAAACCTTGCAAATACACAGGTACACTCAGATTTTAGAGTAATCAACTTTTGAAAGCCACTAAATTGCAAGCAAGTAACAGCATCATAAATGAAAGGCCGAATCTACCTTTCGACCAGCAAATGTTTCTTGTAATTCTTTGATGTGAACTTGGACCTGAGGAATCCCTAGTGCCCGAATAAACCGTTCCGAGTCTATCCCAATAGGAAACTGGCGTTTCAAGGAAACAAAATAACCAAAATACAACTGTAAGATAGTTCAGATGTGACATGTTTGATTAAAATTAATAAGTTTTCAAGAATTAAACAAAGATGAAACAAAAAAATATACAGTTCAAGTCTACTATACCGCAGCAACTCGAGTTAGTCTCCCTTGGTCCTCAACTCCTTCAGGTGTGCCCTCAAATCCAAGAATACGAGTACAAGCACTAACAAAATGCCTCGCATAGTCGTAGGTGTGAAAACTGCAGGGAAAAAAACTCATATTCACATGTGACATAGAATTACGCAAGTTGATCGAACCATTACCATAAATAAAAAATTGTAGAAATAAATATAAGTTAAAAATATAATTTCAACTATATATGCCAAGTTGACAGCGCCTGAATCTAACATAGATCAAACTTGAAACTGCTATTCCAACACAAGAGTCTGCTCCTTTTAGTTTTATTTTATATAAATCACAAGGAACCTTTCAAAATAAAATTCTGAGATCAACAAGATCTTTTAAATATTGATTCACATCGTACAGCAGCCTAAAACAAGGAAAATGTTTAAATTAACAAATTTCTAAGACAGCCAGATTTTTAAGACAATCCTAGTTTAACACTAGATCTCAGTTGGGAAAGGGGGAGCAATATCACTTTGAAGTTATCAGAGGGTTGTGAATTAAAAACACAAAATTGCAGAATGTATAACATAGGGAAACCCATATTCCTTCTTCTGCATCCACTAAATTATTAGACCTAAATCATACACAGACACAGTCAGGCTAAGCAGCAAAATTTGGAGAAAATAGATCTATTCCCATGGATTTGAATGTTGTTAAAGTATAACATTCATCTAATGTAAGAATTACCTAGTTATAACTTCACTAACAGAAACATTCAAGGCAATCCAAATTTAGTTACCGATAGGACGACACGCAACAGTTTTAGCTAGAAAACGATAAAAAACTCACCCAACCAAATCAGCAGCTAGAACCGCACGCAGCAGATCTGATCGAGATGGCAGCGTCCTATGGATTTCAGAAGAAGGGAAAGGTGTGTGAAGAAACCAACCAACTTTCATGTTTCTGTTGTGTTCCTTCAGGCATTTTGGAAGAAACATGAGATGGTAGTCATGACACCACACAACATCTCCATCCTTGTAGTGTTTGTTTACCACATCAGCAAACATTTGATTTGCCTTTATATATGCAGCAAACTGAGACTGGAAACTTCTGGTGGTGGCCAGACGGTCTTCTTGCGGAAGTCCAAGGTAATGAAAAAGAGGCCACAAGATGTTGTTGCAATAGCCATTATAGTATTGATGAACGATCTCTTCATCGAGAAATACAGGTATACACCTCTGCAATAGAATATCAAAAACATTAGTTGGTCCAAATGTTCTTCTACACATTTATCATGTATGGAAAAGTATTGATGTCAGAAATCATATAACAAAGTTAATGATGTCAGAGTTATGGAACCATGCATGTGTACAAATCAATCGCAAAATGATTTTGAAGAAAAACTTTCTACCTTTTCAGCCAATGCGTTAGTAAGTGCTTCTTGTCCAATCTCATCTGGAACATTTACACCAGCCCACCCAATCCATCTCGCCTCAAATTCCTTCACACCTTCAAACATTTATCCATAGTCCACATGGAGTCTCATTTTCAGGTTAATATGAAATATAAGAAGGTTAAAATATCTAAATACTACAGAATCTCACGTCTTGGAGTCTCGTTTCAGCTGAATACGAAATACAAGAAAGTTTAAATATCTAAAAATATTAAAGGATCTCACCTACATACAAATAATAATTAAAACAAAAGGATGAAAACCTGTTAGAAACAAAACAAGGATTTAACGGGACAAACAAACGAAATGCAAGTCTGAGTACCACTTACCCAGAAGGGCACTGACCAGACCGCCAGCACTAATCTCAAGAGACCATGAGTCTTCTCCTCTCCTGACAGCAGAGACAGGGAGCCTGTTGGCCACCACCAGCAGTCGCTGCCTGCTGAAAGCCGTTCCATCTAGCCTTTCATATCCCTCATTCTGTGTCCTTGCAGGCCCTTCCAAGTCTTGCTCGACAATGGAGGGGCCCCAGCTGTCACCATCTCTTAAGCGCTGTTCATCCTCACATAATTCCCGGCCCCCACTATTATCAGTCACATCATTCGGTTGGGAAGCCCTGCTGCTTTTCCTTAGATCTCTTTCTTTCTTCTCTCTTAAGAGTCGTGTAAGACGGTCAGGAGTAACATTGGATGGATTACTGTTGTAGCTGTTTCCAGGCATATGCTCACTCTAGAATCAACCTCCAATACCAAATTTATGAGTTCTCAAAACAATTGTGTGCCCTACACATGTTCAACATAAATAAAGTCTTCAGCAATTTAAATTATGCACAATTAGCTGCAATTCCAACACAATTTTTTTTGGCACCACTGGACAAAAAGTAATCACATTTCTACTCCAATTCAAAATTGTTGACATCTTTAAAACGGAAAATGAATAATTATCTGAAGTATCTGTGTCAAACGGGATACAAACAAAATGACTGGAGGTCATGACTAAAAAGATAATGAAGAGAATGGGATCCACAGATTTGCATGAGGCAACAAAACATGCACTACCACAGAA
Organism: Zanthoxylum bungeanum; assembly: GCA_019454045.1. Classification (NCBI taxonomy): domain Eukaryota; kingdom Viridiplantae; phylum Streptophyta; class Magnoliopsida; order Sapindales; family Rutaceae; genus Zanthoxylum; species Zanthoxylum bungeanum. The sequence goes on from SKCR01018897.1 coordinate 42,371, forward strand.
TCCTGGTTGCTAAAGCCAAAACTGCATATCCACATTCATAATCTTGGATTTGGAGATGCATTAGTAGCCCTAATAACTATAACTATTAAAATAAAACAAGAAAATGCAGAAAACAAATACTGGAATGATAAACAGAGGTCTCTGTTTTATCTCTTGGTTCAAGATTAAAAGCTTTACATTGCATGTAAAAACAAATCTGGAAGTTGAAGGAGTTAAAGCTCCACAAGCAACAGAAACGGCATAATAACTTAAACAAAACAAAACAAAAAAAAAAAAAAAAAAACATATATAAGAAACCCACCTCACTTCCAGAAGCACTCAAGACCCTTTGAAGCAAAAGCAAGATTATAAGTTGGTTAATGGAGTTTTTCACATTAAGCACCAAGTTAGAGAGAAAAGAGAAGAAAGGAAAGAAAGGGAACAACGAGACCCTCGTGTAAACTTTAGAGGGTACATTACATAAAGCCTTACTTACAGCCATGCAAATAAACCAAAAGATTGGTACTGAAACAGATAGAAATCAATATAAGTTTTTACCGCAAAAGAAAAAGAAAAAGAAAATAAGTCTTAATTAAACCCTTAGCCTTGATGAAGCATGAATGAATGACACAGGGGATATATTTTCACGCAGTTTCTGAACTACTGAAATAATATTTACTACTAACAAAGATTTAATGCCAAGAAAGTGGACCTTATTTTTCTGTTAAGCTAATTTACGCAACTTCAAATGTTTTGGTATTTAAAGTTAATTTAAAATCGTTTATTAAAATTTGCAAGAGATTATAAAAAAAAAATTAATAAAAATAGTTATGTACAGTACCCGTGTATCGCTATCATATCCTTTCCACAGAACACTACAAAAAGAAATTAATGTACCGATAAATTAGTATGCGGTTATCCTTTTCAAATGATTGAAAATAATAACAATAATAATAATAATAATAATAATAATATGATGCGGTTTATTCATAAGAAGCACATCTTTATCATCATCTTTATCTTATTTTTTTATTTTTTTTTATCTTTATCTTTAGTTTTTTTATATATAAAAATTTAGTATTTTACTTCCTAGAGCGTCATATATATGATCCGTGTTTTTTTTCCTAAAACTTCATATAAAATTTTTCTTTTATTTTAAAAAATGAATCATATTTATAATTTGACTTCTCCTAAAATCTTTTATTATTATCAAAAAATAGCATTTAAATTTTAGGTAACTCGAGCAAAGAATGAGTCTTACACTAATATATATATAAAAATTTATTATTTTTTCCCTGAAACCTTCGCATAAAATTTTTCATTTCTTCTCAAGGAAGCACATATGAATTTTTTTTTATTTAAAAAATATAAATCATATTCATAATTAAATTCATCCTCAAATATTTTATAATTTTAAGAGAATAGTATTTAAATTTTATTCAACTCATTCCACACTAATAAGTATAAAAATTCAATATATTTCTCTCTAAAACACCACAAGAGATTTTTTTTTAAGCGTCATATAAGATTTTTAGATACTTTTGAGCACATATATCTATCTACATTTTAAATTTTAATGGCACAGAATTAGCAAATTTTGAAAGCTTGGAATTCGTGGACTTGAGTGAGAGTAGAAAAAAAGCTCGTTGCGAAACAAATTCATAATTAGATTATTTCTCAAATCTTTTAATATCTTTCTCTTTATTTTATTTTTATCTTTATATATATAAAAATTTAGTACTTTTCTTCCTAAAATATCATATAAGATCTTTCTAAAATGACACCTACGATTTTTTTTTTTTAAGAAATACCAATATTATTCATAATCAAATTCATCTTTGAATCTTTAATTATAATGAAAAATAACATTTTAATTTTACTCAACTAGCACAAAAAGCGGCCCAAGCTAATTTATATAAAAGTGTACTGTTTTTCTTTCTAAAATGTCAAATAAGATTTTTCTTTTATTCCTAAATCGGAACATAAGATTTTTCTTTTATATAAAGATATATATCCTATTTATAATTAAATTCTTCCTCAAAATTTTTATTATTATAATAAAATAACATTTAAATTTTACACAACCCATGTAAAGAGCGGACTCCACGCTAATATTTATCATTTTATATATATAAATTTGATGTTTTTCTTCTTAAAACGCCACATATGATTTTTCTCATATGTTTTGTTATTATAAGAAAATAATATTTAAATAAATAAATCATGACAACTCAACTCAATACGGAATCTATTCTTTTATTTAACATAAGACACTTGTTTTTTTTTTTTTTTTGGGTAAATGGTCCTTGTATTCCATTAAAACCTTAATCTGACTCATAAGATTCGAAAATTGAACATAATCTAATATTAAAAATATATGAAAGTGATAAAATTAGAAAACTCAAAACCTATCAATCATTAACACAACTATCATCGTAATTACATGACATAATTATCATCCTATTATTAGCATTACCACCTTGTTATATATATAGTGTGAGTTCGTTAATTTTTCGTCACAAATTTTTTAAAAGAGATTAAACATTTTAAAGTTTTAGCAAGACATAAGCCCTTTTACAGCTAACAATTATCATTTTCACCTTTCAATATCCTATACATCGACAATATTAAGTCAAAATGGTAAATTATTAATTTTACAATCTTTTAAGGAATATTTTTTTGTTCATAAATTAATTTAATTTCTTGAATAATAAGATATATTTATAACTCTCTTTATTTGGTTTTGCCCCCACCAAAGTTAAAGTAAATGCCTGCTTCTTTTAAGGCATGTCTAGGACACTAACATCGTCTCTCTACTTCATCAACCTCAATGACCCCATCGTCTACCTCGGTACGCATGCCCATTTGAAGTGTCGCACAAAGGATTTCCTCAACTACGCGAAGCTGCTGATACTCCCCGGGGTCAAGTTCCCGAACCATAGGTTGGCTGACCCACCCAAGGTTAAAGGGAACACCTTGCAGATGGCCTCTCCGGCCATTCCCTGAATCTCCATCAGCAAAACTAACTTCTCAACATGGGACTTGGGGTCTATGCTGCTTTTGTAGACATTCATCGAAGGCATGTTGAATCTCCTTGGAAACTCCATTGCCATAATTTCTTTCGTAAATGGGGACGCCGCCTCTGTGTCTTGGTCACCCCTTAGTCCGCCATTCATACCTTCTTCCCACTTCCTCATCTCCTTCCGAAATCAACTCACCATCTGGTTTTTTGAGCTGTCACGCTCACGTCCACGATTTTCCCTGTGTCTTCCACTCCGAACACGATATCTCCCATAACTGAGAGCTTCATGACCTTCTCATGGGTGTCGTTCCATGTCACTCTCCGCGAAACACGGGCTGTTTCTGGAAGATTCTGGAGTTTGTCTACCTTCACCTTCTTCCAATAACTCCTCCGCCGGTGCGACTCGAGCAATGACTACAGATCTCACTCTATGGGTGCTCATCTTCCCATTTTCGTTGTCTCCCTCCGCTCCGTCGATTCTTTTTCCTCTTGTTATTTCCTCTCTCCTTTGGATAAGACCCGCTTCCTCCTTTTCTCCCGCCTTTTTTTCCAACTTTTCTAACTTCTCCATTATGGCCTTCATGAAGGTTTGAGTTGCTTCCCTTTCCTTTCGAGCATCATCTCTCTCATTTCGCATGGTTTCTTCCATTTCTCCATCCACTCCATCGTCGAAGCCTCTAAAGATATATGGTTCTTGTCTCATGTCATCGTCTCAATGTGTTTGCTGCTTCTTGTACTATTCCCTACAGACGGCGCCAACTGTTGACACTTGTTTTTCATTCCAGGGGTAATTCGGGAAAATCACTCCTCGAGCAAACCTCCATCAACTGTGAATTTATTTGATTTTTTGGGAACCAAATGCAAACTTGGCAAAAGATAGAAACAATAGATAAGATAAAGAGTTTAATGTTGTTCGACAGAATGGATCCAACCTACGCCATGGGTGCAAGGGAAATAAAATCTTTATTAGGTGCTCGGGTTTGACCGACATGCACTAACTATCACTTAAACTTAAGTTTTTTGCTCACTTTTTACAAGTTATGTGTGAAACAAATTAGCCAACCCCTTACAATGAGTTCTACACCCCTTTATATACTAGGTCAAATTCTACTATTACACCAACTCGTGACGTCAGCCACGTTGCTAAGCCATTATTACCTAGGCTCTATTCCCCAATTACCCTACGGATAATAGCTCAGCCGTCCGACACCTCTACTATCTGTCATCTGAACTTCATTAAATTATGCATTCTTGGTAACTATTACACGCTCCTCCCATGTGTAAGCTTGTATTCCAACTACTCCTATACGGTTGCGTGTGTCAGTCAATAAGCTTGCAGCTCTGCTCCGTCCCATCGGCCGCTGGCCTACTTCTATCTCACCAATCCTTAGGAAGCTCAAACTTTCGTTTACAGCTTACTAGTCCATCTAAAAATACAATGTTGCAACCCCGACCCACATCCTCGGGTCGGTCCGTCGAAACAAGTAATGTCCTTCATTGCATCTACTAACAGGTCAGGTCAGTAGAAATGCCTTCACTTCCCCCACCTTCTCTTTGAAAGGGTCGAGCCGACCTTAAGCTTCTCGGCCGCTTCAGTTAAGGTCGCTTCAGTTAAGGGCATATGGGAACATTAAGAAATAACTTCCCTTAATGACAATCCGAACTGTTATGATTTTCTTCTAACTTGTATCTTCTAGTGATTACATTCCTCATGTGTATGCGACTTTGCCTCTTCGGGCTTACTCCAAAGCTCATCCATTGGGTATCAAAGCGAAGACCGACATCCTTGGGTCAGTCTTCAAATGCAGATGATTATGATTCACTGGTCGGGTCAGATACCTCTGAGTCTTGAGTTTGAACTCTCTAATTAGTAAAGACTGTGGGCCTCCATCTTGGCAAGTGAAATCTCTTTACTACCCTCCTTCATATTTCGGCTCTTCTCGGATCCGAAAATTACCGTCAACACTTTTCATTGCCACTATCCTTATGTCAGTATGTATACATGGAATAATTATTTAATACAACGGAGAAATTGGTGATATAATATCATTAATTAATAAATAAATTTCATGTATGATTTGATCATCATATATTTTAAAAAATTGAGCTCGATAAAAGACGCAATTATTTCGAAACACGTACCATGACTTCACGAGAGAAGCAAACTCTTGACCTTTATTGACTAGTTGAAGCCAGCAAGGAGGAAGAGAACAAATTTTGGTCATCAACAATGACGTCAGTGAAGGGCAGAAGAAATATCTCTTTGGTGAAGAAGTGAGTTGGGATTTGAAAAATCCTTCATAAATTTAAGTTTATTTATTTAAATTTGAATTTAATAAAATATAATTGAAATATCAATTCAAAATTTAATAAAATAAATTATTTTTTTGAAGATATTAATATAACAATACTTAAATTAGAGAAAATTTTTCAAAATCTAATCCATTTATTCATCCAATTTTTGAATTAGAAAAGAGATACCGTTCCACAACAGGTGTGACTAAAATGTATGAATACGCAAAATCTCACGGGAAACAGAGCCAAACATTGACGCAGGAAAGACTCTGGCATGCAGCCCTTTTTGTTTTTTGCGTCTCTTTTGAATTTGATATTTACCAAAAGAGAGAATTATTTGATGTGAAAGTGAAATTAGGTGAAGCAACTAACTGAACATTAAGTTAAGACTTCAAAAATTAAAGTAGAGAAAGCTAAAACTAGATTTTATCTGATAAACAATGATGAAGAAGGCTGCAAACAACAAAACGAGTGAAGCACATCTCTCGTTTTTGATATTACCAAATTAACGTGTTTTTTTTTTATAAAAAAAAAAAAAAAAATTATCATCAATTCAAAAATCAGGGTTCCGAATACAGATCAAAACAACACAATTGAAATTTCAGTATCCATCATCAATAACAGAATCGATTGAAATGCCAAGTAATTAAGGCTGACCTGAGTAATTGGTGATGGAAGAATCTGGAGCGTTGAGAGTACAGAGGAAGATTGAGAAATTAAAATGCTGAGACAGAGAGAGAGGGGCATTTTATAGGAAAGAATTTTACTTTTATATCTTTTGCAGACAATGTTCCCTCAGCATCGCCTTTTTGGCGGGAGTGGATCCGCTCATTTGCTCCGCCTTTGCCTTTTCCATGCTTTCCGAAATTAAAAAAATTAACTTAAAAAAAAAAAATATATATATATATATATATATATATATATAACACAAGTAGTCATTTTTATTACTCAATTAGTCAAATAAACTTTGTTCGGATAAAATTATCTTTTAAACCAACTCATAATAGTAAAAAATAATGATTGTGCGACTGCACCAATCGCACACCAAAATGGGCGATGGGTATGCAACGACACCATCACACCTCCTTTTTGGTGTGCAACGGGTGCAATATCACACCCCGATTATTTTTAACATGATAGACATGGTCATATGGTTTACGCATACAGTGCATTATGTTCATGTTAGGTCTCTGTGTAAGTTGACCAAGACCCTGGTCCAAGTATGCAAGCATTCAGAATCATTTTTGCATTTAATCAGGCACTGGATCATGTATACCGGTCTCAGCACCGACATACCAGTGTAGCATAGCACTTGACATAGTCACTGAAACTGGCATATCGGCGGCCCTGCATTATGATAAGCATTCTAGAACCGACATGATTCATACCGGTCTCCATACCTGTCATTAAACCGGTCACTGTGCATTCGAGAATCTTTGATATTTCACTTGTGGAACTGGCAGACCGGCCAAGAGACTGGCATACTAGTCTTAGTTGGGTTTATATAAAATTTATTCCCCTTTATTTTTTCTTCGGTTTTCTTTTTCTTCCTATCGCCCCCCACGAATTTTTGCCCAATCAAGCTCAATCTTGAGCTTTTCATGTTTTCCAAGCATCCAAGTGCATCAAGTAAGTTTTTCATCTCCATTTCATCACTTATTTTACAATTATTCATGGACTTTTCAAGTTTGGGTTTTGACTCATGTTTGATTTGAGTGATTATGCATGATTAGGATTTTTATCATGCTTAGATAAGTGCTTATTAACATGTTACATGCATGGTTAGGTTGGATTACATTGTATGCATGAATTGAGTAAAAACCTAGAAATTGGGGGTTTTTGTCATGCCATGAATTTCGGGATTTTGAAGTTGATTTCCATGTTAGAGGCTTGTAATAGGTCAATTCATGTTGTTATGGTAGTTAGTAAAGTAAAATTTTGGTACTATGTAATTGGGTTGTGTAAACCCTAAGATTTAGGGGTTTTGACATGACATATAATTTATGTCTAGGGTTTAAATTCATATTGCATGGAATGTTGAATTGGTGTCAAATTCATATTGGATTAGCATGATTAGATGATGTTTAAGTTCTAGTTATGATGGCAGTGCATTAGCTAAGCATGATTGACATTTAGGTAATCCTTTTGGTTTGATGGGTACACATATTTCATTATTCACAAGCATGTTTAGGATCATATGTTCAAGTACACTAATAGTGTTTGAACACGTGTTTTATAGACTCCGCGTAGGAGGATCCACTTGGTTCAATTCCAACACGTCAGTATTTGGACGTTAAGTTTTATGAGTGATCATTGCATTTTCTAAGTTTTCTATGTTATTTCATTTATATATTTTATTTACAAATTATGTTTCGATTTTATGTAATGTCATTTTACGTTCCAAATTTTCAAGTTAAGTAGCCATGCTTCCAGCTATGTTTCTAGTCTAGGAAAACACGTCATATGCCTATGAGTTATGTTTCATGTCTTCATGTCATGTATGTACGTCTCCAATTTATGTATACGTCGCATGTCATAATTGATATTCAATTCATAAGTTGATGCATGTATGTGTAGGACGAGTATAAACGAAGATATAGTTCACGTCATGTTAGGCATGTATAAGTCACGAGTAGTCATGTAGTGCACGTGTAAGTCATGAGGCTCATGGAGACGGTAACACCGTCTCCTGCCGATCACGTCTTGAATTTTTCGGGATGTGACACCATCGCACAGTCATGGTGTAAGCCCACCTAAGATTGCTATTTTATTGAACACCTTTTGTGATCTATTACTATCTATGATTTTTTTAATAAAATCTTACATATTTAATCTACATTATTCTACATATGCATTGCCCAAGTGAATTTATTTCTTCAATTTCATCTCTTGTTCTTCGTCTTCTTCAATGGATGAGAGAGGAAGAAAAAATAACGTTTGTATAAAGAGAGTGGAAGAAGAATTGAGAGAAAAATTATTATATTCTTATGTCATAAATGTATTTTGTCTTTTTATGGAGGTAGTATATCATGTTTCGGGTGTATATGTCATGTTTCTTTTTTATGATATTATTGGTTAGAATATATTAAAAAAATAATATAATGGTTATTTGGGAAAGAAGTCTCTAAAATTGCTCACTTTACATCGTATCCCTTTGCCTTTTCCCCTTGTGATTTGTACCAATCATTTGGAGGGAATTTGTTCCTCCTTTTGAATTTTTTTTTAGGGTCATGTTAACGGGTGCTGTTAGGGCATTCGTTAAGGATTCATTTTTGTAAAATTTTCATATCATTTTTATGGAGAATACAAAAAAATATCAAAATATTAATTGCTTTTTATTTTTTTCCCATAAAAACTTTCCTAAAATAGATCCTTAACGATTACCCTAAGGACACTCGTTAGCATTTCTTTTTTTTTTAAAAAAAGTTTTACAGCATATGTTCTAAAGATGTTTAGATTATTTTTTTTTTTAAGAAAGACAATAAAAGTCACTTTAGCGCCACGTTTCTTCTTTTTTTTTTCCCTAAAAAAAAAAAAAAAAGAAAAAATTTTATATATATCTAATCAACCAGCATTTGTGAGAAAATAATTTTTGTTTTAATTGTTCACGTTCTGATATAAAATGTGGATAAAAAAAAAATTGAAACTGAAAAACCGAATCGAATGGAAAGAATCGAATCGAAGTGATAATTTTTTATTTTCAAAAATAATTTTTCGATATTTTAATTCAAAAATCGAATTGAACCGAATTGGAATATTTTTTTTAACTAAAAAACCGAACCGAACCAAATTAATTGAATAGTTTAATTTATTGAATTTTTTAAAATTTAATCATATTATGTTGTTATTTATAATTATATTTTTTATATTATTTAATTATTTAGTATTTATTGATGATTAATTTCATGAAATATTTATAATTTTTTTCTTTGGTTATTATTCTTTTTATTTTCCTACATTTTAAATAATTTAAATGATGATTATTATTTATGGAAAAATTTACTAATGTAGTTGTGATGATTAGAAGAGTTATAATATAAAAAAAAAATTAAGTAAATATTAGATTTGGCGAATGTTATTAGTTTTTATATTGTTATTATTAAAAATTTAAAAAATCAAATTATACCAAAGCGAACCGACAATAAAAAATAATTATAA